>CAIGRB010172886.1:20300-34402 GCA_903798255.1 Fraxinus quadrangulata | reverse complement strand
TTATATACATTACACTAATTTCAAAAATAGAAACCAATCCACTAATTTACATCAGATCCCACATTCACAGGGATTAATTTGCATCAGACCCGACATTCATAGGGATGTGCTGAATCACCTCCTTAACTCTAGGAATATATAGCTATTATGTTATTTCCTAAAATAACTATTTTCCTAGGATAATAGCTTGCATTTTCCACAGTGTGTTCAATCATTTCCTAATCTACATTTATAGTGGTTTCCTCTACAATGAATGACAGGTCTATGATTTTAGAATTAAAACAAATTTGGATAGATAATTACTCATTGTTTTTGGGACCATGGTTCCCATGGTATTTAGGATTCATAGAGCAATTGCTTAATTTTTGGGCACTTGGACCACCTCATGATACCTGCAGTCTCAGTCCAAAGGCTTATTTCTCTCTCTCTGGGTTTATTTCTTGCTACACCAGATGTAATTTATCAATTGCCTACTCTATCTCTTTTACATACCAAGTGTGCACTGTATGATGGAGATAGGTATAATGACGCACTCTGCATGGTTTAACATAGAACACTTGGCCTATGTGATTATTACTTTCTATTGTTTATTCTAGGTATGGACTATGGAGTGAATGTTCTAGAGAAGAATCGTGTTTCCTAGGATTCCAGTCTTTGGTATCTGATTGAAGTTCATTTTCTTAGGTTCACTAACGGCCACCATATGCTTTAATTCACTTTTTTTTCTAAATCGTTTCAAATCACAGTGTTCACTACACATTTTTGACACTGCAGAATAGGCCTCTGTATCTATCGGTTTTTGTATGTAAAGATCAAATATTTAATTGCAAATATTAGTACCAACAACCACTGCTATGAAATTTCTTAGTAGAATGAGATCTCGACAAAGTTGACCCCAGTTATAGCAAATTTGATCTGGGAACTTCTGTAAAGAAATAAGAGCTTCTTATTTAGTATGAATCAGTTTCCTAATACATTATTCAACAAGTTTAGGAGATTTACCCTGTTGTAAGGAAAGAGATTGCAGTGCCCATAGATGTAGTTCTTCAAGGTAGTGGTCATGATGGTTCCGATCATTCTGTTCCCTAGCTTTATGACCGTAGTGTATCAACGTCACAAATTTTCTTTTCGAACTACTTTTGTTGTTATCTATGTCGCAAATTTTCATGGAACTCAATTACTTTAGTTCAGTTATTCTAGCACTTATTTTTCACTGATATATGAATATTTTATTTGAATGTCTTTTAATTTTATCATGAATGTATTTTCCTGAGATATGACTAATATAGATTTTTTAAACCAGTTTCGAGGCATAGAACTCTCATGAACTTGTTTGACAAAGTTCCTGCCGTTGATAAGGGTGCATTTGTGGCACCAAGTGCTTCGCTAATTGGTGATGTTCATGTTGGTTCTAATTCCTCTATTTGGTATGGATGTGTTCTCAGAGGTAAGTGTCTTAACAAGTTAAAAATAGCCAATGTTTATTGCATTTCAATTTCGATTAAGTCAGCTAACCAAACATGATAAACTTCCTTCATTTTTGTTCCCAGGGAATTCATTTATGTATCACACAAATATGAATAGCTTACTTCAAAATAGAGTCCATAATTAATATATGCATGTTAATGCTGAGCATGTTATCTCTAGTCATTCCTTGAATAGATGTGATGGAAAATATTTTTAACATTCCACTTGATAGAAAAACCCAATTAGTGTTTAAGTTGAGAGTATATACTCTCGACATAAAGAATAGTAATTTAAATGTTCCCCCCTTTCTTCCCCATCTTTTATCACTTTGATATGTCCTTTTCTCACTCTTTCAACTGTGAATCGTGACTTTTCATCGAGTTAAGAAATGTCTTTTTTAACATTTTCATGGACAGATGGCTCCTCATTAGTTCCATTGTTACTTGCATATGCTCAATTAAAATAAGCTTACAACTTTATTGCAGAACAGTTGTGCAGCAAATTACCACCCTTTCCTCGAAATTGTTAATTGCCATAAGTTGCTTAAAGATTCTTTAAGCAATTATTCCCTATCATCTAAGCAACCATCTCAAATTCAGAAATTCTTCTCAAAAACTGAACATTCAATTCTCCGTGCGATATCCTTTTTGTTGGAAAATAACTGCGGAATCAATAAGCGACTTCCAGAGGCATGTGCACTAATGTCAAGGTTCAGTTATGCCTATGTTGTAATATGATAATTATAAATCATTATCACTCTTTATATGTTTTTTTTTTTACACCTTTTAATGCCTACTACAAACTTAATTAAGTTCAAGTAGGACAACCTTTTCTGATTCAAAAGGATATTATTAGTTTGATGTACAAACATCTTTCTTGTTAAGTTCAAGTAGGACAACCTTTTCTGATTCAAAAGGATATTATTAATTTGTTTTGAGTTTTGTGCGACACTTTTAAGTGTATACTTTGAAAGCCAAAAGCCAAATGCGTGATTTTTAATTTGAAGTATAGTCGTACTTAGGTTGAAGTGCTATACTGACGAGGGTCCAATACAGGTATTATTACTTTTTATGTCTATGAACTAAAACATACTTCACATTTTTGTAATATATAAACTGTTAAAACAATACATAAGTTTCCCTGTTTCCTCGATTAGCAGAAGTTACACATGTTTTGGAAAATGACATGGCCCAATATTAGCAGAAGTGAGTCCCAAGCATGGTCTGCAATGGTGTTTGGAATATATTGCCATAGAACATTTGACTTTTTCTCTCGTGTAGTTTATCTATTTGTATATCTTTTTACTTTTATGGTGGATGAGCTCACTGGACAATGAAGTTCCTTAGTGTATGTTATTCGCTAATGACATGGTTGATCGTAAGTTAGAAACTTGAGTACTTACGAGTACAAAAGTTTTGGGTTATTGTGTGAAGATCCCTATAGCCAATTTTTCAAAATAGTGGTCAGACATACAATGCTCTATTGTACTGGGCTATTAACAGATGAGATGACCATAAAATTAATGTAGCTAAAATGAGGATGTTAAAATGAATATACGATTATACTAGAATGGGTAAAATAAGATATGAGAATATTTCAAACAATTAGAAGAGGTGCGGATTGAGGATATAATAAGGGAATCACTAGTTAGATGGTTAAGACATGCCTTGCATAGTCCTAAAGAGATCCCCATTCGTAAAAATTACATCTCTAAGATTATATGTTGTGGTTGCTTCAAATCTAGTTGCTTTAGACCATCGTGTAGATGTAGCAACTGCTAAAAAGCACAGGAATGGACACGTGAAAACATGAATTTTGGAAATGTACAGTTGTACATTTATATATTATATCTTTATTTTTATACTTTTAATATAGGACAGGACACATGGCATGCTGGATGCTTGTCTAAGTGATGCCCTTGAAGTATCCTTCGACGAGAGTTAGAAATTTATAAAAAATATATAAAAATTAGGACACTACACCTGGCTTGTCGGACACTTGCCCCAATCTCCTAAGAGTGTTGGTGTTCAACATGACACGTGTTCGACACGGACACAGTCCCTTATTTAAGACTGTTTGTTCTTCATTGATTAACCGTTTTGAGTGAGAAAAAGGATTTATGCGAACAACTCTTATTGGGAGTAAAGCTTAGTTTGTTGATTTGTTTATCTATGTATATGATGATATCTCATGTTGTCCAGTTAAAAAGAAAAAGGAAATGAAAAGCAGAACGTTGCTTCTTATACGAATTAATTTGACTAAGCCTTATTGCATGCTTATTTAAAGGCATGGAACCTCTTTTTATTTTATTTATTTTATTTCCCCTCTTATGTAGAGCTGTCTTGTGGACCATCTCCAATGTTAAACCATAAAATTGTCAAATCTTTCTCATTTACCCCGTTCCATGTAATTTTCGATCAGCTAAAGATTCTAGAGGTCAGTAAAGTTGTGGGTAACTGAACTTCATTTTGTTAGAATTGGGTCACTTAATGTGTACTTTTATTTTAGTGAAGTCATTCTTCAAAGTCTATTATTAGCTTACCAAACGGAAGAATTTCATGGACGTTTACATAGCTTAAATATGTGCCTGTTTGGCTAAGGCTAAAAGATTTACGTATGAGTAACTTTAGTAAATAAGTTAACTTCGAAAAATAATGTTTTCATTGGTAAAAGTTAACCGTAAGTTTCTTATTTGAAAGTAACTTTTAGCTTACTATATAAGAAACTTTTATTTTTGAAGTAAGTAAATATTAACTTAGCCAAATATGTTTGGAAAAGAAGTTAATAAGAATGTAACTTTAAGCTACTTCTAAGCTTCGCCAACCATTCTTTCTGATCTGAAACAAAATAATGTTTTCATCGGTAAAGTTCAACCATATGTTTCTTATTTGAAAGAAACTTTTATTTTTAAAGTAAATATTAACTTAGCCAAATATGTTTCGAAAAAAAGTTAATAAAAAAGTAACTTTGAGGTACTTCTAAGCTTAGCCTACCACGTTAACGTTTCTATTTCCCAAGCTAATGGATTTGGATGGAGTGACTTGATTGAAGCACAATTATAAATTCAATGACCAAATTGCGATATAATGAACAGCAACTCCCTTGAGATTGATGCATAGGTTCGATGATCCCCTGAACTATTTAGCCTTTTACATTTATTTCAAAGTCTATCAATTCCCATGGCTTTTGCATCTAGCAGCCTATGTTGCATATGCATAAACTATCTTAATTAGTTCCTCTGCAATTTATCTTCGAAGGTTACCTTAAAAGACTCAGGAATGTATTCTTTTCTTTATTCTATTGCATCTTGTTTTATCGCAGAACCATATCAATATTCTCATCTAAGCTATACTTTATTTATGGAAAATGTTGTTTCTTGATAGCCTAATGATGCAAAATGGAACGCATATTCGATGCATAAACGAAATCAAATCAATTAAGAATAGATTTTCCATTATTGCGTTTTATTGATTTTGGTAAGATAGTGGGTTTGTCTCCTTTTTAAAAGGAAATTCTAGTTTTTCTTATTAGTCGTAATTTTCCATTTCGATGTAATTTAGAACCTATAAAATGAGGCTCGTTGATCGTAATCTACACATTTGAATTTGAATAAAACCAACAATCTTCCTCCCATTTTACTCTTCCTAATTTCTTCTTCTTAATTGTTCTTGTTAGTTGCAATCGGCACCTACATACAATTTCGTCTTGTACAAGTGTCCTTCTGATCTTTTAGATTAGAAATTTGTTGTTCACAACCCTCTAAATAATCCTCCATTCAACACTTCAAACAATAATCCATTGAGGAACATCCCTTCCATTTTCCCCTTGGCGTGAATAATTGAGTTGACATATCAAAATCACTCCCAGTTAAACATTATGACCCCTAATATCTACTATCTTTGTGCAAGTAATTCACATTTAAAACACTACACTTCGTGTACTTGGTCTACTCTTACCTTATTTTGCATTCTTTGTTTTCATAATATTATCTCCCAAACTCTAATTTGTAAGCAATTACCTATTTTGTCCCATCCTCTATTATGATACACCTAAAAAAATTTAGATTATCTTGTAATGTAAATTCATCCATAATTGGAACAACCAAATATAGACTTAAGGCTTTACTTCAATGCTCCTTCACACTACTTGGTAAAACACCATAGACTCTCCTGCAGTAGTGTTCATGTAGGTACAATAATGAGAAAGGGAGAACATGAGGAAGAATAGAAAAATTTGATGGAAACTTCAGTTACGGAAAATATTGTAGTCAATGACCTAATTATTCAGTAACAGTAGCATGATATGTACAAGTTTCTAACAAGTGAAACTTACTAGTTACTAGAATAAAAAATAGGAAATTTTCATAACTTCAAAAACAAATAAATATTACATGGAAATAACTAATATCTTCTAGAATTGTGCCTGCAGTAAGGGCAAGTCTACTTCTAGGTTTATGTTGAAGAATAAGATCATATTTTAATCAGAGGTTACCTTTTGCTAGATGGATATTAGGACGTTACATCTTTGGAATTACATCAGGAGTTGCCCCCATTGAGAAACATTAAACATGCAATTGACTTAGCTCCTTGGAGGGGGAGTTAAGATGAATAGGAAACATGACTTCTAGCTAAGGTTTTTTCATTCACAATAGCCTTTGTCCTTTATTGTGCATGTTATACTCACTTAAAAGGAGGACATATCTTGGATAATGTGTAAGGATACTAAAGCCATCAAGAAAATCTCAATTAAGTCTGTGTTTTCTATTCCTGTTGGCTGAGGTAGTTGGTTCTATGTGGTTTTCCCAGATAGGCTTACGTAGTGGATACTATCAAATTAGGATTACACCAGGAGATGAGTGGAAAACAATCTATAATACTCAATATAGCTTGTATGTGTGACGAATTGTGCCGTTCAGAATTTCTAATGCTCCTACTACTTTCATGAGAGTGATGAAACATATTTTTTGACCCTTTATTGGAAATTTCTTGTTGCTTATGATGTTCTCTTTTATAGCCTGTCAAAGGATGAATAACTTGATCACCTTAGGATTGAGACAATAACCAAGAAGGCAGGATTTCATTAGACCCTACAACCAATAGATCCTTCTTAGAAATAAAACAAAAGATGTATGGGGCCTCTCTATTGAGACACCCTGAGTTTTTAATGTTTTCAAGATAACATCTGATAAGGCATTGACATAGGTTTCGGTTAAGCCAGAATGATCATCCCACAGCCTACTCTAGTGAAAAACTCAATGGGACTAAATAATCGTATTCTAACACATGGAAAAGAGACAGTTTTATGAACTGGTGGAATTTGTTCGTTATTGGCAATCCTATTTTTTTGCCTGAAGAGTTTTTCCTTTATTTCACCATTTAGCCTTCAGATTCCAGAAATCCCAATGTAAGTTGAGTGGAAGACACGTATAGTGGGATAAATTTCTTTAACAGTTTATATTTGTTCTTAGGCATTATGTTGGGTTGATAATACAGCTGCAAATGCTAATCATCTTTCCATTGGTATCCATTCTATAACTAATAAAGTGATGGGTTTTGAAAGACTTAAGGATGAGTACTGTAACAATCCAGATTTTGAAGCAATTTTATGGTCCTGTCAGCTAGAGATCATGAAAATTTTCTTGTTAGGGACCCTTTCCTCTTCAAGGGAAATGTTTTGTATGGTCATCCTGCTTCACTTGAAGACTCATTACATGGGAAATAAAAGTTGGTCTATCTGGACGTTGGGTAGGGATAAGACAATAACCCTAGTGGAAGATGGGATTTATGGGCATCTTTGAACACATGATGTTGCTTATATGGTCTCCAAGTGTTGTACTTGTCAATTAGGTAAATTAAGAAACAGAACACTTAACTGCACTCTACTTTTTTGCCCCACATAATCATTAACATGATCTTAGCATGGACTTTGTCCTTGGGTTACCTATATAATTAGAATTTACTTTCATGTAGTTGTGAAAATATTCCCTAAATGGCTCTTTTATTCCGTTTTCCTTCCATGGTGCTAGATTGTTTTTGAAGTTGTTTATTTGAATGTTTTAAGTTATACCATTATATCTAATAGAGATGCTAAGTTAGTTACCTTGGAAAATACCACGGAAATCGTTTCATACCACTTTGAAATACTTGGGTGCTTTTTATCCTTAGTGGGGCGAATAGGGGCTGTTAATCATTATCTCAGATACTTAAACCTTTTATTGGTGAAAAAACTGGTGTCTTGTCTTTCCATTGTCTTTTCTTTTGATAAGCAAAAAAGTAAATATAAAAAGGAAAATTTTGAAGAAAGAAAAAACATATAATTTTCCAATCTTTCTTAAGATGTGTTTGAGCCACAATTTTTGTTGAAGATGAGTTTTTTAATAGTAAATTTTCAGATAATGTGGGTGGAAAAAGCTTTGGATTTACGTGCAAATTGTTTTATTGTGAGAACGTGTGATTGAAAATGAGTAGAAAAAAATGAGTTTTTAAATAATGGGGATCCAAAAAAAGGGCTTATTGTCTTGATTTTTTTTAAGTCTCTTTATTTCTTCTTTAATCTATTTTATTCATAATTTCTCTTTTTACACCTATCTTTTTCTTATTTGAATGCAAGGGTAGTATTATATATACTTAAAATAGAATAAGTGTTTTGGATGGAAACCATCCAAAAGGGATTTATGTATTCCATAGTTGAAGGTTGATCTAAATGCCAAGGCAAGTAGGTGGGGCACCAAGTGCCATTGAACCCAAATGTAGGGGACTGTGTCTACAATTTTCCCTTTCAAAAATACATGTATATTGAAGGCGTAAGGTAGGAAGTAGATAATAGTTTACTTTCTTGGTATTAATTATTAATCTTTTAAGTTAAGGAAGTTTACATCTTGTCATTACAGTAGGTTTACATTCCTGTTAGGAATTTCAATATGGTCCTTATCAATTATGATTTCTCTCCACCAATAAAATCTTGGAGATGCTACTGCATCTCTGTGCATACATCCAGTATCTTGCTTGTTTCTGTGTCCAATCTAGATGATGTCAGTTCCCTGTTGGCCCAGCCTGTCCTGCAAAAATCAAACCAGACCAGACAGCCTGGTAGGTTGTCCCTGTACTGGGCCAGTTCACCAAAATCATAAAAAATTGGGACAACGGTAAACAGTGCAAAATGAAAAATTCTGACGATGAACCAACTACCAAGGCTTACCTAGCAAGCCTTGATTCAAATATCAAGGAACCCATACTAGTATTCCAATCTAGGCAAGCCAGAAGCCTCGGTTCAAATACCAAGGTCAAGGTGAGTTGGTTTTATACCAAGTGCTGCCGAAGCAAATTTAGGAATGTTTGTTTAACGTATCTATAAACAAAAAATGAACGTTAACAAATGGTAGAAGCTTTAACTTTTTTGCAGATTTGACAAGTGAGACTACAACCTTTAATAAAATGGTTGCAGGCAAAAGCCTTCAATAAAGATTGTTGCCTTTTTTTTCTCTCCTTATATTTATTTTTTCAAATAAATTTCATACTCTTTCATACATGCATGATATGCCTGGCAGTCCATTGTGTAAATAAAATATGATAAAAATAAATAAAGGAAGAGAGAGCCCTGTTACTTAAAATAAAGGCACTAGCTGATTTTTTAATGAAAGCTGTTGCAGGCAAAAGCCTTGAATAATGGTTGTTGCCTTTATTCTCTCCTTATATTTTTTTTCAAAAATTTTCATATTTTTTCATACATGCACGGGCCTGGTGGTCCATTCTGTAAATTAAGCCCCTGTTTGGTACACATTAAAATTTTCATTCTCATTCTTCTACTCATTTTCAACAACACATTTTTTAATAAAATAATATTTTCCATCACATCAATAACTTTTCCTCCTTTTTTAACCACAAATTCTCTATCAATCTACTATTCCAGAATATATTCTTCCAAAATAATGTGGCTCAAACAGACCTTNTATATATTTCAAAATGAATAAAGGAAGAGAGAGCCCTATTAGCTGTTGTCTGCAGATTTGACAAGGAAAAATGTCAAATTTGCAGAAAATTTAAATATTTTGCTGTTTGTGAACATTCATTTTATGTTTATAAATACCTTACTTACATTTTTACACACAATTTCCTTGTGCATCAGACTATATAAAATCAAGTCACCTCAACATTGGTATTTGAACTAAGGCTTCTAGCTTCCCTTGATTCAATTACAGAGGATGGGTTCCTTGATATTTGAACTAAAGCTTGCCTTGCAAGTCTTGGTATTTTTTTTCTTTTTGACGGAAACTAGTCTTAATAGTTGGTTTTGGTTCATCAGGAATTGAGAATTTGGCATTTTGCACTTTTTGCCATTTTGACCTCCTGTCTTTTCTTCTTTTTAGCTGTTTTGGTGAACCAGCCCAGTAAAGGAATGGGCTACCCGGCATGTGTAAGTTTTTGGAGGCTGGGCTAGGCCAGGACCGTGACCGACATGGGTTGTGCCGGTTCAGCAGGTGAGTGGGCCGATTCGAACTGGCCCAACTGGCCTGCCCATTTTGACAACTCTACGTGGTGATTCATGTTGCATAGAATTTGCTCGTCTTTCTGCTTGTGGTTATATAATGAATTTGTGCAGGTGATGCTAACAGTATCAGTATTGGGACTGGGACGAACATACAAGATAATTCCCTTGTTCACGTTGCTAAATCCAATCTTAGTGGGAAGGTCTTGCCAACTACTATTGGCAACAATGTCACTGTAGGTTAGTTATGTTAAAGCGACTTTTGTATAAAAACGTGATCCTTGTGATGCTCTGAATCTCGAGGAATAACTTTCATGTTGACCTGGACAGGTCATAGTGCTGTCTTACAGGGGTGCACTGTTGAGGACGAGACTTTTGTCGGGATGGGTGCAACATTGCTTGACGGGGTGGTACTAGAGAAACAAGCCATGGTTGCAGCAGGTGCTCTTGTGAGGCAGAATACAAGAATACCTTCTGGAGAGGTTTGACTCTGAGTTAATCAATTATTGTTGATTATTACTAATTGCTGATTTCTGTTTCATGTATATTCGTTAGGATAAATCTAAATGTACACAAGTGTCCAGTTTGTCAAAAATTTGGTAAAACATTGTATGAGTGTAGCATGGTCCTATTTGTTATGGTAATACGAAAGTTGTATTATTTTTTTTTGGTGGATAGACTGTTCAAAAATCTTTAATTAGCTATATCTAATTTTGCCCATTTTAAATTTATAACTTCTGTGTCGTATTTCTACCAAAAGTATATAAATCTGTCCTATTCGTTGGCAAACTACTAGCAACATTTCAATCAGTTTCAATTGAGGAAATTGAGTCCTGACTGTCTGCGTAAGTTTGGATTGAGAAAATAATTTAATATATGGTAAACTGCAAATTTTATTGAACTACTGAATTTGTTGTTACACATTGGAAGGACCGTAAAAAATGGAGAACATTGCTAAACCTGATTTTTCAAATACAGGTGTGGGAAGGAAATCCAGCAAAATTCCTGAGGAAGCTCACAGAAGAAGAAATTGCCTTCATTTCTCAGTCAGCAATCAATTATTCCGACTTAGCGCAGGCTCATGCAGCTGAAAATGCTAAGAGCTTGGATGTTGTTGAGTTTGAAAAGGTTCTACGCAAGAAATTTGCTAAGCGTGATGAAGAATACGATTCAATACTGGGCGTCGTTGGTGAAACACCTCCAGAACTTGCTGTTCCTGATAATGTTAAAGCTCCCAAGGGGGCTTAATATAATTTTCAAGTCGCGTAGCTCTCATTTTTCAGTGACATTCTGTTGTCTTAAGCGGTTACATGGACAAACCCGAGTTTTGTGTCTAATAATCCTTGGGGTTGGCTAGAGTGCGGATGATAGATCCTGATGTGCACATGACATAGCTCATCCTCTTTTGGTAAAATGAAGGCTTTTTGTTCTTTTAAGGTTACTAATGCTGCAATGGCACATGGAATTGGAATGTCCAATTATCCAATATGTCATTTGTTTGTAATAAGGTGGAGTGGCTTTAGTATTCATTAATGAGGTTATGGATCTTATTTGTGTGCTTGGGTTTCTGTCACTGGATGCACTTTCTTATGCTGTGCTCAGATAGCTAAACGCTCAAATTGGAGAATGAAATCCCTTTTTAATAAAGGTACGTTCGGCATGTGATGTTTAGAAAAATTGTATCTTAAACCAAACAAAATAATAATAATAATAAAAATAAAAGTTTGAAGATGGAGCTTATATTTATTTATTTTTGAAACCAAGCCCTTGTTTGGAGCTCATTCTTCCATCAAAAGAATATATTATTGGACCGTTACGTTCCAATTCAGCCATTATTTTTGACCGTTTTGTCGCACAGTTGGGTTCCACTTTCTCAATCAATGGTCATTTTTTTCTACTTTGGAGTTGAAGAATGAGCTCCAAACAAAGGCCAATAGGATCTTTCGGCCAAGTATTACCCCTGCCAAGTCCTATCTTGATAACACGAAAGGTCATTTGATGCAAGAATTTTTGCTGTAGAATTGACCTCTTGCCCTACAAAAAAATAAGTGTAGAAGTGAAAAATCAATTAAAAGCAATGCAAAATTATGTAGAAGGGCTCAGTCCTGAGCATGAATCATTTGCATAGGAGTGGAGCAGCATCGCTAGAATCTTATTCAATGTAATTTGTAGTCCATTTAACTAAGCCACCTGTTTGAGCTCCCATATATAAAAATTCATTTTTAATTATACAATCTTTTAATAAAATAATTTTACACGTAAATTCTAAAATTTACACTAGTTTTTACCCATACATTCTAAAAAAATTCACTGTTACAAAATTTATTAGTTCAAAAAATGGGGCTCAAACAGGGGTGTAAAACCATATTTGAGCCTATTCTATCAAAATTCATTTTCAATTACATATTCTTCCAATAAAATAATTTTACAAATAAACCTAAAATTTTTTCATGCTTTTCAACTATACATTCTCCAAAAAAATCATTATTATAAAACATGTTTTTCACTAAGGTGAACTTCTATCCCTCCTAATCGTATAGCGCTTAACAAGGAAGAGCTGACCTAAAAACCGGTATTAATTTTAAACACAACTGCATTCCTATTTCCCAACCTACAATATTCCTAGCCAACTTTTGCAGCTGCGTCCACATTTAGCCCATGTTTGTCTATCATTATTCTAAAAAATTGTTTGCTACAAGAAAATTCTCCACTACACATTCACTTAATAAAATATTTTACACACAAACTAATAAAGTTACTTTATTTTTCAACCACACATTCTCCAAAAAATACTATTCATTACTCTATTTTTCTCTTAATAATGAGAGACAAACAGACCCTTAATTTTAGGCAACCCAGTGCCACCACAGTGCCTCTTGTTCGTCCTTGATTAAAGATGGACTGATTCTGATGACTACTGAAAAGTGTGCTTTCAAACAATTTGACTAAAAAAATTATGGATTCATTTCTAATGTCCACTAGGGGGCATAACACCAATTTAATCGGAGATTTTTGGTTCCCATTCTTTCTTCATTCGGTCGTTAATTTTTTGTAATCAAGGACGGAATGAAGCTCCATCCATGTTTGACTACTCGGACGTTTTTTTGGGAAATTTTAATTTTTAGAGGGTTACGCAATGTATGTATGAGGCATGTTATGCTCAATCGTTTTTCCTATTTTGCTTGAGTCTTGTCTTCATAGTTTTTTGTGATGTATTTCATCGTGCGGTTTGACTCTTCATTCTCTCTGGTTCTAGCTTTTGGTTTCTCTGAACTCTTCTCCCTGAAGTTTGAATTGGGTATTTTTAAGTTTATGGTGGCAGAAAAAAAAAAAAAAAAAAGGAGCTATTTTACTTCAATAAAAATGTACAAAGGCTATAGATGAATTTTGGCTAGATGATCTCGAAGAAAAAAAAAAGGATGAACTAGATGAAATTGCATGTAGTTTAATATTTTAGCAGTTGTCTGATAAGATATTGCGGAAAAATTGGTGAAATGAAGACTACTTTGAATTGTGAAAAAATAAAAAATAACAAATAAAAAAATTGAAGATACCTATTTGAATAAAACCAATATAAACAAGGTATAACTTTTTAAACATTTTTTTGGATTTGAATTGGATTCCACACTTGATCTTGAAGTCAATCTTGATAGATCTAACAAATTATCCCATAACCTCGCCGTTGTGATGAGAAGCTCTCAAAAGATTAATTGGATGTGGTTCCGATAAATTCAATTAGTAATAAATATAAGGATGTTAAAAATGCAATTCAACATGGTAGAGAAACCTTAACTACTGATATTATTATCAGTGCTCTAAGAAATAAAGAGTTACAATTAAAATATGAGACAATGAGTGTATTACCGGCGAATTTTAAACAATTTTTTGGATTTAAATTGGATCCCACACTTGATCTCGAAGTCAATCTTGATAGGTTTAACAGATTATTCCATAACCTTGCCAGTTGTGATGATAAGCTCTCAAACGATCAATTGGATGTGGTTCCAATAAATTCGATTAGTAATAAATATAAGGATGTTAAAAATGCAATTCAATATGATAGAAAAACCTTAACTACTAATGTTATTTTCAGCACACTAAGAAATAAAGAGTGACAGTTAAATCTGAGGTAATGAGTTTGTTAGTGGCGA
>CAIGRB010172886.1:0-20199 GCA_903798255.1 Fraxinus quadrangulata | reverse complement strand
AGCTATTTTACTTCAACAAAAATGTACAAAGGCTATAGATGAATTTTGGCTAGATGATCTCGAAGAAAATAAAAAGGATGAACTAGATGAAATTGCATGTAGTTTAATATTTTAGCAGTTGTGTGATAAGATATTGCGGAAAAATTGGTGAAATAAAGACTACTTTGAATTGTGAAAAAATAAAAAATAAAAAATAAAAAAATTGAAGATACCTATTTGAATAAAACCAATATAAACAAGGTATAACTTTTTAAACATTTTTTTGGATTTGAATTGGATTCCACACTTGATCTTGAAGTCAATCTTGATAGATCTAACAAATTATCCCATAACCTCGCCGTTGTGATGAGAAGCTCTCAAAAGATTAATTGGATGTGGTTCCGATAAATTCAATTAGTAATAAATATAAGGATGTTAAAAATGCAATTCAACATGGTAGAGAAACCTTAACTACTGATATTATTATCAGTGCTCTAAGAAATAAAGAGTTACAATTAAAATATGAGACAATGAGTGTATTACCGGCGAATTTTAAACAATTTTTTGGATTTAAATTGGATCCCACACTTGATCTCGAAGTCAATCTTGATAGGTTTAACAGATTATTCCATAACCTTGCCAGTTGTGATGATAAGCTCTCAAACGATCAATTGGATGTGGTTCCAATAAATTCGATTAGTAATAAATATAAGGATGTTAAAAATGCAATTCAATATGATAGAAAAACCTTAACTACTAATGTTATTTTCAGCACACTAAGAAATAAAGAGTGACAGTTAAATCTGAGGTAATGAGTTTGTTAGTGGCGAAAATCTGATGGCTAAATCCAAATTTAATTTAAGAATGGACATTCTAATAAGAAAAATGGATACAAAAAGAAGGGAAAATCTAACGCTAAAGCTAAAGGAAAGAAGTGCTTTTACTGTGAAATAATGTCATTTTATCAAATATTGTCTTAAAACTGAGGGAGAATGAGCTTAGCCTATAAAAAGAGAAGGCTATTAACGATAAATTTTATGTTGATATAAACTGTCAACCCAGCCAAGAATATTGATATAAACTGTCAACCCAGCCAAGAATGAATTCTTGACTCTAGCTGCACCTTCCTACATGTCCAAATTGGGAATGGTTTACTGAATTTGAAAATGTAAATGAAGGTCAAATTTTAATGGGCAATCACATGACGTGTCAGATTAAGGGGGTGGGATCTATTAAATTAAGTCTTAAAATTAATATTGATCTAGTTTTAGAAAAGACTATATATGTTCCAAACTTGTAGAGAAATCTTATCTCACTATCGATTTTAGATAATCTGAATTATGATATTAAAATCTTGAGACATACACGAGTAGTTGTTGTAGCTCCCAAGAGACGTGGTCTATATATTTTACGAACTAATAATATTTCTAGTTCCACTTCAACGACTATCTCTGTTTAGAATGATAACTGACAAATATGGCATAAAAGGTTGGGTCATATTAGTGACAAAGGATTACAACTTTTAAAAAATCAAGTTGCTTTTGGGAAAGAAAATGTAGAAAAACATAATTTTTGTGATTATTGTATCTTAGAAAAGTATAATTGATTATCATTTTTGCCTAAAATGCATAAATATGCAACAATACTTGAATATTTGCATGCTGATATGTGGGGATTAGCTACTGTAACAACTCATATCGGTTTCAAGTACTTTCTTTCAATCATTGATGATTTTTCTAGAAAAATCAGCATTTTCTTTTAAAATCCAAATCCAACACTTTCAATGTTTTCAAAGACTAAAAAAACTTTAATTGAAAATCAAACTGATAAAAAGATTAAATTGATGAGAACTGATAGTGGTAAAAAATTATGCAATTTTGAGTTTAATGAGTTGTGCAAATTATTTGGTATACTAAGATACAGAACTGTATTACGCACTCCACAACAAATGGTTTAGTTGAGAGAATGGATAGAACTATTTTTGAAAAAGTAAGATGCACTTTTAAGTTCTAGCCACCCAAAATTATTTTAGGGAGAGGTTTCAAAAACTGCTAGTTATATGATAAATAGAAGTCAAGCTAGTGCTATTCACTTCAAAACTCCTGAAGAGAAATGTAGTGGAAATTTGTAGACTTTAATAGCTTAAGGATCTTTGGATGTGCTGCATTTGCACATCAGTACGAAGGCAATTAGAGCCTAGAGCTCTAAAGTTTGTCTTTTTAGGTTATGGCGAAGGGGTATAGATTGTGGGTAAGAGAAACCAGAAGTTTGAAATGTCATTATAAGTAGAAATGTAGTGTTTAATAAAATTGATATTTCTTGCCTTCAAACTAAGAGAAAAATTGACCCTAATAATCAGACTAAAGAAATTGGAAGAGATTGAAATTGAGGTGAGCATACTGATGGTAAAACTGATGAGTTTCATCACCAGACTGATATTGAAAATGATATAGGAAATAAAGATACTCCAAATGATGGAGTTTTAATTGATGAATCTGAAAATGAAAATGATTTATAGATAAATCAATCATTGAATAATTAACAATTAGCTAGAGATATGCAGAGGATACAAATAAGACCTCCTTTTAGATTGATTAGATGTTTCACTGCTAACCTTTCAAAACCTAATTGAAATGATACTAATTGTTTGAAGAAGCTATGAGTAGTAAAGAAGCCAAGTATTGGCTTGTAGCAATGCAAGAAGAAATACAGTTCGTTAAAAAGATTAACAACTAGGTTCTGATTATAAAAAATTAGAGGGTAAAAGGGTAGTTGACTACAAATGGATTTACAAAATAAAAAGATGTGAAAGGTGACATAACAATCAAAAGAACTACGAACAATTCCACTTTGTTTATTTTTCTTTTGACTTGTTGATGAAGTGAAATTAAATTCTCCGGTTTTAACTTTATCATTACTTCCCTATTGTACTTGGCTGTAACCATCATTTGGATTAAGAACCATCATTCTTAACTTCATGCCAAATAGCTTGATATTATACTTTAACCGTCTATTTGTTTTGAATTCTTCAAATGCTTCAAGAAAAAGTTGGCTTTGAAATTATCAATGAACCATTATGCCTTACTCTCCTTTGCATGAAGTGGGCCGAGCATCTGCCTTAAGGAACAAAGACGGATTATAATTTTTTTCATTGCTTAATTCCTTTATTGATTTCTTACATTACTTATATGTAAAATAAACATCAATAAGGATTTGATTCTTATCTAATAATCTGCAATAAAAAGGGTAAGAAAATTAGTATAAAATATACTAAAAGATTTTATAGGGCCAATATAAGAAAAAATGAATTTAATTTATCATCATTATATTTTCCTTCTAAACAAAACTGTAAATATTTAGGATGATATAAAATCGACATATATTTGTATAACACAAAAACAGATCATTCTATGTAAGGAAACACGATAAAATACGTAGCTCAAATATATTGGACGAATCTGCTTACCATGCAGTCAGTCACAACCACCTAACTTGTACACTTTTCTGAATGTTTGACAAATAAAGAATTAGCAATATATTATAAGAAAACCACTATATAAGATATGTACGCTCACGCCTATTTTTTCAACAGTGGAATTTGAATTTGGTGAGTGTAAAGTTAAATCTTTTTCGAAATTGAAAAATATAATCAGGTTCAAGTAAAAGTCAGTTTTAATAAGTAAATGTAAGTAATTAATGCAATTAGCCCTTAAAAGGAGCGTGATCCGTCATAATGAACGGATTTCATCACCTAATGACAATTGGCCGTTGGCCAGGTTTTTTTTTTTGTCAATCTAAGTCTAATCTGATTTGTTTTTGAGAAAGATCAGCTTTATGTCTATAAACACTCCCAATTTTTTTTACTTCTATATTGTCTTTACGTTCAATTAAAATTAATTTTAGAAGTTTAATTTACACAAATTTATTAATTATTATTATTATTTGGTTAAGTTGGTGGCAACCTAGCCAAAATTAATTTTATAATAATAATAATANCAGGGGATTAGAATTGTGGGGGCAAATTTCACAAAATTTTAATTGTGGTGACAAAACTAAAAATTACAAGAATTTTTTTTTTTTTTTTTAAAATCTTGTATAAAATCTTAAAAAATTTATTGCGAACTCTTGAATTTCAAATTTAGTGTGGAGTCACGAGCCGAAATTCAAAGCTCGGGCTCATTTCGATCAAAATGGGTTCGAGCTTTTTTTGGCCCGAACCGAGCAAAGACTAGAAAAAAAATTTGAGGGCGTAGGCCTCAATGGGCTGTTGATTTTTATTTTTATTTTTTTTATATATAAGAAAAGGGCAGCACAACTGCCTCTTTCCTCCCTTTCATTTCAATTTTTTTTTTAAATTTTATATGGACCACACGGGCTAACTCGGCTCGCTTTCCCAAAATGGAGCTCGACCCTAGCTACGGCTCTGTTCTAGCGAGCCTTGGGCCAGGCCGAGCTATTTCGAGCCAAGCCATGGGCGGCTCGAGACGGCGAGCCAAACAGACATCTCTATACGGTGCTTGGATCAAGTTGGACTATATTGAAATAAGAGAAAATTGTAAAAAAAAATGTCCACTTTTACATATTCATTTGCAAAAGTATTCAAAATTTCTTCAATGTCCATTTTACTATAATATAGACCAAAATGCACTCATTAACAATTTTAATTCCACAATGAAGACAATTATTTATATAATTAAAAATTGTATCGATCAATAATATCTTGACACATAACCTATACAACTTATTTTAAGAAGTACCATTTTAATTATGCATCAAATGTTCACTTCTCCCTATAAGTTGATAAATAAAACTTTTATAAAATGTCGAGAAGTACACTTAAAATATCAAAAATATTATAAAATGTAGAGAACTTTCATGTTCAGAAAGAAATCTCATTCTAAACAAATGAAGTGTCAAGTATCAAGATAAACATGATCCAAATGTATTTAACAGCTTTTAAAATATCGAGAACGTTATGAAATGTCAAGAATAACAATTATTAAACATACTTATCAAACAAAACAAGATTTCAAAGAAAAATTACCTTCCATCGAGAATTGTGGAAAGCCTAATCAACTGCAAATTTAGATGAGATTAAATTTTTCGAAATGAAATTGTATGATTTTTTTATGAACTGAATGCATATAATTATTTTTTAGTGTTAATGACTTTTCTACTTCATCTTCTTCATTTTTTTCCCAAAATTCTTGGTCAAAACTTAATTGATAATAAAAGCAAATAAATCCATTAGGTATTAGATAGTATTAATGTAACTTCTCATGGAAGCTACTTGTTTTTCTCTAAATTCGTGACAAATTGAAAAAAAAAAAATTGTTTCATTTTCATTAAGGATATAATGGACAATTGGTATCAAATTTGGTTTTTTTTTTTAACAAAAGTTATTAAAATTAGACTTTTTTATTAACAAGCATGAAATTAGCTATTTTTGTAAATTCTCCTTGAAATAATTATTTATGTATTGATCATTACAAAATAATTGTTTAATTGAATATGCTCTCAAAATCTTTGACAGGCAGGTGGGGGGCGGCAATTGACAACTTACCAAACATTGCCTGTGTATAGGGGAAGGTTGAGGAAGAAATTTGATTGCTTACCAATAATTGAGGAGTTTTGCTTAAAAAAAGAAAACAGCGTCAATGACAGAGTTAAAAATAGTTAGGACACATGTCATTAATTGTAAACAGTTTTAAAAAAATAAAAATCACCCAAACAGGTGTTGACACATGCACCTGTTTTTTCCCTCCCTATCCCCAATCCTGTCTGAATAACTTTTCCCATGACTGAGAGAGAGACGTATTTTGTTTGGTGGGCTCAAGAAAGGACACTCTCCAAAGTCATTGCTTTTGTTTATGAGTTTTAATATGTGTACATCAACTCTCCTAGCGAGGGTCATTGATTTTTTTATTAGGCCATGGACCCCTAATGTGAAGGGATGTACACCAATTTTGTGTACAAATGACAAAACTTTTTATTTAAAAGTTTATTGTACAAATAGCAAAATTCTTTGATTATTTGTATATTGGTAAAAATTTCAGTTTGAGTTGCAAACTATTGGGATGGGACGTAAACCATGAGTCGAATCGTGTTTACTTTGATATTTGTGGACCAACTACGAATGCTAAAGTATTGCATATCTTCCTGGATACTCCGTTTGCATGCATAAAATTATGTGTGAAATTTCTATGGATACTCTATATAAAATTCACTTATAACTATGAAATTATGTATAAAATGTTAAAGATCATGTCATTCCTATGGATACTCTGTATAAAATTCACTTACATGTGAAAAATTATGTAAAAGTACAAAAATAACCTATAACTAATTTTGACTTATAAGTAAATATTTCACTTTTTAAGTTAAAATGACCTTATATGTAAAACTACGCTTACAAATAAAATATCACTTTTACGAGTAAAAAATTTAATACATGAAATTAAAATTGAAAATTATTACTAAGGAGCGTATATGAATTTTATTCTTTTTTGAAAAACATTTAGAACAATATTATAATAAATTTACAAGAATGAGTTGGACTTTTTATAATATCGCTACTAAATATCAATCAAAATCTCGTTATAAATGTCATCAATACTTAAAAAAAATCCCATAACAAGTATCCTGAAACTCCCAAGCATTCCCTAAGTTTCCCTAATAAATAATCTAGATTGAAAGTGTCACTTACTAATAAGTGTGTTTTTCATACTTATTTAATACATAAATATCCTTATTATTGATAAAAAGAGCGGGTATCAATTCACAATTGGGTAATTTTGACTTTTGTAGGTCATAAACCCCGAATGAACAAAAAATAAGGCAAAAAGAGAGAGGAGAAAATGGACTAAAAGCGTACAAAACATGGAGTTTGGAGATCAAAATGCACAAGATATAAAGTTGGAGGACTTTGGATTCAAATTAATAAGGGCATGGTTGAAATGAAAGTCAAAATTTGAGGACCAGATTGTACAAGATTAAAGTTGAGGGATGAAGCATGCAAATAGTGGATAACTAAGTTGGACGAAATGAAATGAGAAAAAACATGAGCTCGCGAGGAGCTTAAAAATTAACTAGAGAGCGAAGTGCAACGCTCGTGCACGCGCGCCACTTCCTGATTGGAGCCCTTTTTTAAAAAAACAAAAAATTTCCAAATTTTTAGAGCTTTTGGACAATTTTCGGGACACATTTTTATAGCTTTTATATGTCATTTTCAGCCACTTTTTATCATTCTTTTTTCTTTCTTCAATCTTCTTCTTTGTCTTTCCTCTTTTCTTTTTCTTTTCATATTTTTTAGTTTTCTTTTCTATTTCTTCCTTTCATTTTTCTTTTCTTTCTTTTCTCTTCTTTTCTTTCATTTTCTTGGTAATTTGGAGGTAAAATTAGAGCAAACAAAGGGGATAAATTCAAAGAAAAGGTAGAGAAAACTTAGGAAAGTGAGGATCAATCCATCCTTTGATTCACAAATCCAACAAAGGGGTTTTTCTTTAATTTTGTTGTTTCTCCATTATTTTTTATTATGTATGATGTATTGGATAAATATTCTCCTTTATTATCATATATTTAACATATGTTAAGTTTTATTGTTGAGATTTATTATTGAAACTTAACCTTGCTTGGATTAATTTCAATATTTGTTTTTTTAATGTTAAAATTCTTATTTTTACGTGTATTTACTATTGTATTTAATGCATTTTCATTTACGTGACCAATGAATGATTGCGTTTAGTGATTTGTATATCGTTCGAGAGAATATTGTGCATTTTAGACCAAATAATAGAAACCGTAAGTTTTAGTAGGGAATAGAGATATACTCCTAACTCTAGATGATCCAGTGAACTATTTTTACAAAAAATTAATGTAGTTGTTTGATTTTAATCGATATAGAGATATAGTAAGTTAAACCAATCAAGTAGAGTTAATTTCTCTCTCGAAAGGTAATTAGATAAACTTGAAAAATCAGATCTAACATCGTAAATGAGTAATTTATTTATTAGTTTGTAGAGAAATTAACTAGACGAGGGTTATGAGAAACCATGAATTCCAACCAATTTTTGTCCAAAATTCCCAAATGTTTGTGTTTTTTCAATTTGAAGATTCTTAGTTTATTTTTTTTCCTTATTTTCAAATCATACTTTTAATTGTGTGTGTTTATTTTTGTTATTAAATTAAATTGATTAAAGTTGTGTAATTAAAAGTAAACATTCTTCAAGTGATCGACAATTCGACTCAAAAAGTTCACTTTATTATTTGACCACAACCCGTGCACTTGCGATTTGCACTTCATAGCGAACAAATTTTTAGTGTCGTTGTGTGAAAATATTTTTACTTTGATTACCACTTTAGTTAATGTTAGTTTTAACAATCTCTTTTTATTTATTTTTTATTGCTTTTATTTTTGTATATATTGATTAACTCCCGTATTCTTAATCTATTTTGTGTTGGTATTATCTCTTTGTACATTTCTGTTATAGTTGCATTATTCCAATCTTGGTAAAATATCAAAATTTTTATAATGTCTAATCTGTACATTGACTACAAATTTATGCTTGGAGTCCAAGATGTGAAATCTGTCAAGTGATGCATTGTAAATGACAATGCTTATATTCTTGCATGGATGCCTTAATGTTGAAACTTATTTGATTTAGACAATATTTGAAATGTAGGAAACAAGCACTAGACAATTTCGATAATAGTTAAATGCTCACAGGAGATTATATACTTGATTATTGGGACGAAGACATCAAATTTTCGGAAGATGGTCTTCAATTTTTGAACGAAATGGTACTTGCAAAGTATTACCGTGAACTTGCCAAGTTGGATAGAGATAACATACTTGTGGGAGATTACGGATGTTGGGATGGATTTCAAAAGTGGGTGTATAATCCACTCAACAAAATTAATAGGAAAGACTTGCCATTGCTTGTAGAGTTCGATTGTTGACCGCCATTTAATCGGATGAGACGTTATCTACTGACGAAAAGTTCAAAGAGAATGACATATTAATCACAAATGAACTGAACGAAAATGTAGCAAACAATAAGGATGAAAGTAATGAACATTCTTCCATCTTCATTAATTGCCTGAAATTCAGTTTGTGATTAAGTCCGATGATGTAGTAGAAGTCTATGCAGTTGAAGTAAAATTAGATGGAATAGACAAGTCATATTATATGAAAATGAGTAATGTTATGTTTTGAAGATCAAATGAAAACTGGAATAAAGCCAGGTGAAGAAAAATGGATAAGGCATTCAAAGTCTTCTTTAGATGTCCATGATAATGGTTAAAGTCGAGTTAAAGACTAAAAAATGGCTTATTGGGAGGCAACCCATTTTTTTAACTTAAGTTATTTATTTACTTTTATATACATTTTTTTTTTAAATTTGATTAGCTACCATTGTTTTTGTAGGTAATTATTGAAGTCCCACATATCCATGGTTCCCAACAAGTTTGAGGGTCAATCGTTGTACAAGAAGGTCACTTGTCCAACTTTATCAAGAGCATCACAAGTCCAATTCGAGCATTAGTACCTCTTCACCAAATCCCCAATTCGGAAATTGTCCTTACCCTATCTTCTCTTTTATCTTGTTCTTTCTACATCGAGGACAATGTGTGATTTAAGTTTGAGGGTGATTGTGCTTGTCTTGTGTTTTTTTGCTCACATGTTAGGTAGCCTTGCCGACTTAGGATTGTTTGATATTTAAAATTGTTATTGATTCATGAGATAGACCAAATATGCTATTTGTGTCTAATTTTTTAAAATGTTTTTGCCTGTCCACATAAGATCTCAAATTATTTTGACCACAATAGTCATGATTAATTGTTATCTAGATGTAGAAACTATTGATCGATGGAGAAAGTTTTGAATTAGTAAAACTAGATTGTGAGTTTCTTGAAAATTTATATCAACCTATATTAACTCCTCTTTCACTTGACATATTGCAAGATAAATTTTGGGGTGATCAAGCTGGTGAAGGATATTATTTAAAAGTGTGTTGATTCCATGCATCGGGAAAAAAAAAATTGTATGGAGTGTCTTTTGCTAGTATAAGCTAGGTTATGACCATATGTTATGGATCTAAACTCCATATATTTTTTGTCGTGCCTAAAGAAGAACATTACACTTTTTGAATTCTTGTCTCACTTTGTATCCTTTTTTACTCAAGTTATTAAGTTTGTAGTTGTATATCAAAACCCAATACCCTTTGGTCTAAAATATTGAAGAGTAATTGACTTAAAGCTCATTATATGAGTAAAAAAGAAAGCTTAAAGCTGTGAGGTCAATCATAAATTTTAATTGAAAAAATAAAAAATTGATTTTGTGCAATTGTATTTGATATTTGGGTTTAGATAACTAACTGGTTTGAATCATATAGTATAAAATTAAATGTTGAAGCACTCATTAGTGGAGAATCATCACATGACTAGATGTTGAAATTGCTGACTAAGCCAAACCAAACAAGAGCAGGAAAAGAAAATAGTAATTGGAGATAATTTTTAAATTTACACCCAGGGAAAGAAATTAAGTATCTATCTAAGGGGTGAGAAATGAAATATTTGACAACTTAGGGTTGGGTTGACATCAATTTGAAAAAAAATTCATCTTGATAATCTTTTTCGACTCTAGGTGAAGATTGAAAGTAACTATGCACACACACCGGTCGAACATTGGATAAGCTCAACTTTCTTTTGATGCTATTATTTGGAGCATATTTGTGAATTGATTATACAGTTTTACACTCATAGATATTTTTGCAAGCTATCCAATGTGTTTATCATTATCATGTGTTGCTTGATTGTTTGTAGATAATCTTGCTCGGGATGAGTGAGAACTTAAGTTTGGGGGTATTTGATAAGTGTGTTTTTGCATATTTATTTAATATTTAAATATGCTTATCATTAATAAAAGAATGGATATCAACTCACAATTGGGTAATTTTGGCTTTTGTAGGTCATAAATCCTAAATGTAAAGAGAATAAGGCAAAAAAAAGAGAAAATGGACCAAATGCGTACAAAAACATGGAGTTGGGGACCAAAGTGCACAAGTTAGAAATTTGAAGGACTTTTGGATGAAAAATATTAAGGATGTGATTGAAATGAAAGTCAAAATTTGACAGATTGTACAAGATTAAGTTGAGGGACCAGGCATGCAAGCAGCAGAGGATTGAGCTTAACAAAATGAAAGGAGAAAAAAATCTGCACGCGCGGGAGGTTTGAAAATTAACCCGAGAGCAAAGCACAATGCTCACGCACACGTGCTAGGAATGCACGCATGCGCGCGCCGATCCCTGGCTGGAGCTAATTGTGCTAATTTTGTCAAATTTCCGAAGTTTTTTGGGCAATTTTTGAGACATTTTTAGGACTTTTATAAGTCATTTTCAGTCACTTTTCATTATACTCTTTTCTCTATTCAATCTTCTTCTTCTTCCTCTTTCTTTTTTCTTTTCATATTTTTTTTTTCTTTTCTTTTTCTTCCTTTCATTTCATTTTCTTTGTTTTCTCTTCCATTCTTCTCATTTTCTAAGTAATTTGAAGTAAAGATTAGAGCAAACATAGGGGATAAAATCAAAAAAGGTGAAGAAGTTTTGGGGAACTCAAAATCAGTCCATCCATTGTTTCACAAATCCAATAAAATGGGTTTTTATTTAATCTTGTTGTTTCTCCATTATTTTTGTTAGGTTTTGGATGTTTTGTAATTGACAATTTTGTAAACAAAAAGATTAAGTTGTACTATGTTTAAAAAGTCAATGAGTAATGTGAAAATAGTGGAAAATATGATTATTAGGTCTAGGGTTCGAGAATGGCAAAAGAAGAAAAAACGGCGCAGATTTTCCCTAGACTGTCGTCAATGTTTAACTCGAGCTACAAAAGCAGAAATATCGTTGCGGACTGTCGCCCCTCCTTTGCTCGAGCGACATGCTGTCGGTCGATCGTCCCTGAGCCCTCGCTCGAGCGACGTGGTTATCTGAGAAATTTTTATTTCGCGATTTAAAGGATTTTTACCCAACCCATTCGTTTCCTAACCTATCTATATATACCAAAACACATCTGTACGAAAGGTTACAAGGTTGAACATTGAGAGAGATTCATCCGGGAGAGATTCATTCTATTTTATCTTTCAACATTCGCCTATTTTGATTGTTTTGGTGAGAAAAATATTGTTCCTATAATTCAAATACAAACTGTCTTTCCTCTACATCTGATCAGAGTTCTGAAGATCGAGAAAAGTTGACTAGAGTTCCAATCTGTGAAGAACAATGTGCTCTTCATTGATCTACGGGAGATAGACGATTCCACAAGGTTAGAAGTGCTGCAAGGTAACAGATTCTGTGGAGTGCTTTGACAACAACAACTAAAGATTGGTGAAGGGGGAGCACATGATCCAGGAAGAGCTGTAAGAAGTGCAGTCGGGAGATCGATAGTACGGGTCGTCTAGTCTGATAGACTGTAAATTGTTAAAATCGTTTATAGTGAATTGACTGGCAAAGTTCTTAGAGTTTTTTTNCCCTCGCTCGAGCGACAGTGTTGTCCGTGAAATTTTTATTTCGCGATTTAAAAGCTTTTTACCCAGTCAATTCATTTTCTAACCTACCTATATATACCAAAACACATCTGAACGTGAGAATAAAGATTGATAATTAAGAAAGCTTCATCTGTGAGAGAATTCGTATATTTTATCTTTCAACCATCATCTTGTGAGTTTTTTTTTGTGAGAAAAACATCATTCCTTTAATCCAAATTCCAAATTGCCTTTCCTTTACATCTAATCAGAGTTCTGAAGATCGAGAGAAGTTGACTGGAATTCTAGTATGTGAAGAACAAGGTGTTCTTTGTTGATCCACGGGAGATAGACGATTTCACAAGGTTAGGAGTGCTGCAGAATAGCAGATTCTACAAAGAGCTTTGGCAACAACAGCTAAGGATTGGTGTATGGGAGCACAGGATCCAGGGAAAGCTGTAAGGAATGCAGTCAGGAGATCAGATAGTATGGGTCGTCTAGTCTGATAGACTGTAAGTTGTTGAAATCATTTATAATGGATTGACTGGCAAAGTGTCCGGAGTTTTTCTCAGTTGGGTTTCTCCGTGATCATCCTGGTGTTGATTTACTATTTTTACTTTGTTTATTGATTGATCATATAAACCGCAGTATTCAAATTTATGACTAAAATGACTTGCATGTTTAATCATTTAGAAAAGAATTAAAAAGTGACTTGTTGCTATTTAATTAGTTAGTAATTTTAAATTCCGCATTATACACCTATGCACCCCATTAGGTATTGTTAGGAACGAACTACGCGTTTTTCAATTTTCTATCATTTGTGATGTATTGGATAAATATTCTCCTTTATTATCATATATTTAACAAGGGATAAGTTTTATTGTTGGAATTTATGGTTGAAATTTAACCTAACTTGAATTAATTTCAATATTTGCATTTAATGTTAAAATTCTTATTTTCATGTGTATCTATTATTGCCTTTCATGCATTTTCATTTATATGACCAATTAATAATCGTATTTAGTGATTTGTACATTGTTCGAGAGAAAAATATACATTTTAGACCAAATAGTAGAAACATTAGGTTCTTGTAAGAGATAGAGATATACCTCTAATTCTAGGTGACCAATTGAGCTATTTTCACAAAAATTTAATGGGATTGTTTGGTTTTACTCGACATAGAAATATAGTATGTTAAACCAAATAATTAGTAGCTAAACTTGGAAAATTGGGTCTAATATCGTAAATGAGTAATTTGTTAATTCACTTGTAGAGAAATTAAGTAGGTGACAGTTAAGTGAAATCATGAATCCTAAACACATTTTCCTTCAAAATTTCCAGGTGTTTATATTTTCTTATTTCGTAGATTCTTAGTTTATTTTTTCGTTATTCTCAAATCATAATTTTAATTGTTTGTGTTTGTGTTTGTTGTTAAAATTAAATTAATTAAAATTGTATAATTAAAAGTAAATATTTTTCGAGATATCGACAATTCAAATTTAAAACGTCCACTTTATTACTTAAACGTGCACTTACGATTTCAATTTCTTAGCAGAAACTTACAATATTTTTTTAAAAAAACTGACAACTGAAAATTCTTGTTTCAAAGTAATGCGATTATCTACCGACAAAGTTAGCCAGAGGCTTAGAAGGAAATAATGCATTCTACCATTCCGCGATTGACTGAATGGTACTGGTACGTAAGGCACGTGCTTATTCAATAACTGATTTTTATCTATTAATACATGGCCATTGATTACTAAAGTCAAATTAAAGTTTCATTATTATCTCTTTTGCAACTCCAATTTTTTCCACATTTCTGATTATGGAAACTGATGCTGCGGCCACGGTATGCGTCACCGGAGCTTCTGGCTTCATCGGCTCATGGCTCGTCATGAGACTTCTAGAACGTGGTTACATTGTTCGTGCAACCGTTCGTGATCCTGGTATAATTTTGATACTTTCTCTACTATCATCATAATTACATGAAAGAAATTATGTTTGTAGTCCTGCAAAAGTTGTGTAAATAAATGACATGACATGTCTCATGATAACAAATAAAATCTCGACTTTGAAAGTTTTCTGCTACTGCATAGCGTAAAATTTGCATCCGCAAAATTTGTAATTTCATGCTACCTGATCTTTACCAATCACATGATATTACTAAAATTGGTGTTCTAGTACAACCGATAGTAGATAACATTATTCCGAATTTGAATGGATACCGTGGCTGTGACATGACATAGAGAACAAGCAAAAAGTAAAACATCTATTGGAATTGCCAAAAGCCGACACGAACCTGACTCTGTGGAAAGCGGACATGACATTAGAAGGAAGCTTTGACGAAGCAATCCACGGCTGTGAAGGAGTATTTCATGTTGCCACTCCTATGGACTTTGAATCCAAGGACCCTGAGGTATTTGAACATTTACTATTGAATCAATTTACGCTTAACGTGAAATTTAATTGAAGCACGATTATGAACACACACTATAAATTTTTACTTTTAACAACTAGTATTTTCTTCATTAAAAAAAAAAAATGTTTTAGTTGTATCTTTTTAAAATGTTCATCGGGAGACTTCAAAATAAATTCTCGTTTGGAGAAAATTAAAATTAAATTTTTAGCAGATTTTAATCAAATAGGAGTTGGGGCTAAGTATTTTTTTTTTTTTTTGTTAAAAATGAAATTTCTTTTAATGGTATATTTCACAATGTATTTTGGAGATTTAGTGCTTGAATATTTGTTGTATAAAAATGATTTTTCCCCCTAATTTTCTTTGAAACTTTACACAATTAATCTCTATTCTTTAACGTTTGTAGTAAATTTATTTACAACTTTTAAAATTGAACTTTTCAATCTCCAAAAATTTGTTTGAAAATTATTATATTTATAGGCAAATTTGAAAGAAATTTGCAGTGCTTTCATTAGTTTCTAACTTTTCTTCATTTTCTTAGTCAATTTATTGGTGAAGATTGATTCCGATGTTTTCATATAAGGACGTATCACTGTTAGTTTCAAACATTATTTCTATTTTTATTATTTTATTGGTTGTATTTTTGAGCGAAAATTTATTTATGACAATATTAATATATGCTTAAACCTATAATTTTACTAAATTAGTTACTTTGTAGACAATAACTTGAATTAAAAAAAAATTGAAAAGATTAAAATTTTAAATTTCTTATATATACAATAATTGTTTTCATCAAATACAACTTGTAAATGTTCCTGCATATTATAAAATGTGAGTCCTATCGAATATATAAATAAAAGCGGATAAAGTCTCGAGTTTCACAAAATATAAATCATAGTTTGAGTATCTACTGTCTATTCATAGATCGTTCTAGTATGATAGATCGCCATAGTGCCTCCTAAACTAAAAATTGTGACTCCGACACTGATCTGAACACAATAAAATTTTCATGGCATGTAATAGAAATTAAGCCCCTGTTTGGTGATGATTAAAATAAGATTTTTAGTAGATTTTGATAAACATTAATAAAATATGTGATAGAAAAGTTGTGGATCCCACAAAATGTATAATTTAAATTAATTTTTAATTTTAACTTAAATTAAATGACACAATAAATATTTGCTAGAGGTATCCCTATCCCTACCCCTCGAGGGCAAAAAAAACTGGTTGTTTAAACCAACATCTGACAAAATAAGTACATTGGTTAGCAAACAAGCCATGTGGTCTCGTCCGTTGCACTTCCACACACATGGTCAGACTGTACTGGAATAAAATCTAATTTATACATCTAATAATTCTGGCATCTGTTTGATTCAGTTAAAAAAATTAATTAAAAATTAAGCAAAAATCAATAATTAATTATAATCAGACATTTCATATGACCATAATTTTTTACTACACATTTCATAAATTTTTATCAAAATTTATTAAAATTTTTATCTTCATCTAAACTAAACAAGGACATGATGAATTAGTCATATAGATATGAATTATTCTTGTTGTACATAATATATGTACATAATGATGTACATAACTCTCACATGTGACGGATGAGTCCAATCGGATAAAGCGGGCCCCACTGCATGTGAGAGTGTGTAACCCCCTATGTACTAATTCCTATGTACACTAAGCACAATTCGGGTCCAATCTCATGTTAGAGTCATGTACACCATTATGTACTTCTAGCACTGATATTCATTAGTTACTTTTACTCTTGTCCAATGACAGACATGTAAGATTAACTTTCTAAGAAACACATAAATTTGATTTTTAATTCAATCATTAATAATATTGAAGTAGAAAATTTATCTTCATTTTTTCTAATAATTGATTTTATATTCCAGAATGAAGTGATCAAGCCTACAATTGAGGGATTTTTGAGCCTAATAAGATCATGCGCTAAGGCAAAAACTGTTAAGAGAATGGTGTTCACTTCCTCTGCTGGAACTGTAAACGTTGAAGAACACCACAAATCAGTCTATGATGAAACTGACTACAGTGACTTGGATTTCATATATTCCAAGAAAATGACTGGATGGGTTAGTCACTTGATTTTTGTTTTGCAAATATTTAACGTAAAAGAATCAAATTGTTCTCATATTTTCTTGGACATTTTTCCGCAGATGTATTTTGTTTCCAAAATTTTGGCTGAGAAAGCTGCTTGTGAAGCTGCTAAAGAGAACAATATTGGTTTCATTAGCATTATACCAACATTAGTGGTTGGTCCATTCATCACGCCAACCTTCCCACCGAGCCTAATTACTGCACTTTCGCCAATCACTGGTACATTAATTCACATATTCTTTTCCAGAATATATAGAAAGTTTTCGCAATCGTGATTTCTGTTAATCTTTTTCCTTAGGGAACGAAGCACACTACTCGATCATCGCGCAAGGTCAATATGTGCATTTGGATGATCTCTGTGAGGCTCATATATTCTTGTACGAACACCCTAATGCTGAGGGAAGATACATTTGCTCGTCTCATGATGCAACCATTTATGATTTGGCAAAAATGATTCGAGACAAATGGCCCGAATATGACCTCTCTACCGTGTAAGTCTCTATTGTGTATTTCCCTTTCTATGGATGTCTGAATACTGGACAAGTTCATTTAAACAGGTTTGAGTAACCCATTATAATATAATTCTGAAGTCGCCAATGCATGAGTAAACAGGTTTGAAGGAATTGATAAGGACATAGAAGTTGTGAGTTTCTCCTCCAAGAAGCTGATAGGAATGGGTTTTACTTTCAAGTACACCTGGGAAGACATGTACACAGGAGCCATCGAAACATGCAGAGAGAAGGGATTGCTGCCATATTCGGCTATAAACCAACCCAATAAAAGAAACGAGGAATTGCTTCTCGACTCCGAGAAACTTCATGCTCATGATCAAGAGAATCATACAAAAGGCAGGGTGTAGAATATTACAAAAAAGAAGGAAAGGCCTTCTTTTTGTGCTTTCTTTGTTACCCCAACGTGTTTTTGGGTGCAGATCAGGGGTGGTTCAAGTTGGAAAAATAATTGAAGTGAGCAACTTTGAGCTCACTTACCAAACATATTTATGTTCTATTATGCGAAATGATTTAAAATGATATATTTATTTTTGGAAAATCATTTGATTTTGACTGAAATATTTTGATTCAAAATCACCCATTTGGAACTTTAAATAAGACAGAATTAGATCGTATTGCTAACTTTTGTCCCACATAGAAAACATTGAGAATAATTATAGTGGGAGTTGTGCCTTTGCATTTGGCTCCAACGGGTACCACTTTTCTTAAGAAGGGTGTAAGCTTAGCCTTAGATCCTATTAGATTTTATCGTAAACTCGGTGCGTGCCGCAATCTGGGTGGCGGGGCTAGGCATAGACCAGGTCCATCAAATTCTTGGGTATTGAATAAAATTATATCTTCTTTTTTTTTTTTGGATTAATCGATGTCGTCGGTTACAACATTTGTGAACAACACCTGTTTTTGGTAACCGATTGTAATAGATGTCTGTAATCCATTGTAAAAGGTGCCTATTTTCATTGTGGACAGACACCTCTATTCATTTGAAAGACTATTTGAATAGTGACTACTATTCTAAAGAGTCTTGTAGATTGTTCGAATGACAACAAATAAATCTATAAGTAAGAGACATTTCTATCATAAAAAATACACTATTTTCAAACGTAAAGGTTTCTACTTTGAATCTCATTTCTCTCTCTAAACTATCATACTTTTTTCGAGTATGAAACACGACATTGAGTTTGTGCTACTTACATAAGACATAAATTTTTTTATATCCTATGCAACAATTGCTAGTTACCAAGGCCACAATCATTCAGACTGTTATAAAGAAACAAGATACTATATTGGTGATCACACAATCACCAATATTTTTGTAAAAGAAGAGAGAATATATTATACCAAGAAACTAAAACTGTTTTTACAAGATTTAATTATCTCAATCTAAATTTAAACAATTCTCTCAAGTTTCTAATGTATATAACAATAATCTAATTGTTATCTTGAGTTTCTGAAGAACCTACACTTTGTGGAGCATTCATATGAGCCAAATCTTGGAGTTATAGATAAAGTAAAACACGAAACCGTGTCAAAAACCTTAACATAGTAGAATTCTTCCCGAACGAAGGCGCTGCCCCGAGCAATTCTGCTTTTCTTTTCGCTCTTGGTGCCCCGACTCCATTCTAGTGCTCCCAAAACACTTTTCAACCATCCCAAAGTTCTTATCTGAATCAAACTCCTAATCCATGATGAAATTTGATCCCTTATCAAATTGGACTTCTAAACTAAAATTATCTAAGCTTCCTCAATGAATCAAACTTTCAAATCACATGGAATTTGAGTCACAAACATAATAAACTCCACCTTGACACAAATTCCATATCAAGGAATAAAGCCTTCATTCTTCAAATCATTCTCCAACCCTTTCACATGTCCGTTCTGGCCACCTCATGCTAGAGGTGGCAATGGGTCGAGCCAATCATTCTCGCCACCTCATGCCAGAGGCGGCAATGGGCTTGGATCGGCCCTTACCCACACGAGCTCGTGAACCATGAGTCGAGTTTAGGCTCAGCTTGTGCCCGATCTCGCCAAAAACGAGCAGCCGAGCTCGTCTTTTTTTTTTTTAATTTTTTATATATATATTACTCTAAACCTAATACACACACACACACACACACACATTTTCTAAAGAAACGTATATTTAAAACATTGTTTACAAAATATATCTTGAATGTTGCCTTTTTAAAGATTGGATTTTGTTTTTTATTTACCCTTTTATACTATATTAAACCTAATATACACACACGCGCGCGCGCGCACAAACACACACATTTTGTAAACAATTTTTAAATATACATTTTCCAAGATATTTTTATTTATTTTTTTTTAAAAAAGATAAACCCACCTCCTTTATCCGGGTTTGGAACATGCTACTTTAATTTCGAGAGACGGAGTTTAAAATTGTACACGAACAACTTGTTACGTGTACAATTTTTTAAAAAAATTATAAAGTTATGAAAATAAAATTTTGTGATAAATACAGTAAAATTAAATACCATTTACTTGGTTACATGCGATTTCAGCATATTTATGTTGAATTCGATAATTAGCGTCTTCCCAATCCTTCACGCACATTAACGCTTCCAAAATATCTTCTTTTAGTCGACTCCTGATATCAGAGAGAACCCTCTTCCCCGCACTAAAAGCAGACTCCGAA
>CAIGRB010172850.1:0-10496 GCA_903798255.1 Fraxinus quadrangulata | reverse complement strand
AAAAATTATATTTGATTAAAAGTAGATGGAACAATCGAAAAGTATAAGGTCAGATTATTATTAAAATGTTACAGACAACAGGAAGGCCCTGATTACTCTGACACATATTCTCCAGTGACGAGGATAACATCTATTAGAATGATACTTGCGATTGCTGCTATACGAAATCTTGAAATACACCAACTGGATGTTAAAAATGCTTTCCTGAATGGAGAGTTAGATGACGAAATCTATTTGGAACAACCGGGCGGGTTTTCATCACCAGGGCAGGAAAAGAAAGTCTATAAATTTGTGAAATTGTCATATGGCTTAAAACAAGCACCAAAACAATGACATGAAAAATTAGACAATGTTATGATCGAATGTGAATTTAAGATTAACGAGTGTGATAATGTGTCTACGTCAAAGACATTGAAAATGGTTATGTCATTTTATACATTTACGTTGACGACATGCTTATTGTTGGTAACAACGATAAGATGATTAAATTTACTAAAAATATGTTAAATTCAAGGTTTGACATGAAAGATATGTGTTTAGCTGATGTCATACTTGGAATTAAAATAAGCAGAAATCAGATAAACTCGTTCTAAGCCAGTCACATTATGTGGATAAAATTTTAGAAAAATTCAGCAAGGATGATACTGAAATGACTAGAACACCGATAAATACGAGTCAGCATCATCTAAAAACAAAGGTGAGATTCTCTCTCAAGTAGAATACTCTAGAATTATTGGAAGTCTAGTATACTTGATGAGTTGTACAAGACCAAATATAGCATACACAGTTAGTAAGATACACGAGTAATCCAGAATTGACCACTGCAAAGGAATAGTAAGAGTACTAAGGTACTTAAGATATAATCGTAATTTTGGATTACATTATTCCAGATATCTAGTAGTCATTGAAGGATATATTAATGCAAATTGGATATCTGATATAAAAGACTTCAAATCCACTAGTGGATTTGTGTTCACATTGAGAGGTGCAGCTATATCCTAGAAATTCTCTAAACAAATCGTTATAGTTAGATTTACCATGCAATTTGAGTTTATAGGTTTAGATAAATGTGGTGAAGAAGTTGAGTGGTTATGCAACTTCTTAAAGGATATTCCAAGATGATCGAAACCTGTGCCAGCAATTTGTATATATTGTGAAAGTCAATCAGCAATTGGAAGAGCACAAAGTAACATGTACAATAGTAAGTCTAAACATATACATCTAGACACAATACCATAAAACAACTATTCTCAATTGGAATTATCACTATCGACTATGTAAGGTTAAAGGATAACATTGCGGATCCGCTAACCAAAAGATTAAATAGAGAGTTAGTTGGAAAATCATCGAAATGAATGGGACTTAAGCCCTAGAACGGATAAGTTAATACAAAGAAAATTCAACCTAATTGACTAGAGATCACAAAATTTAGGTTCAAAGGAACAATCTAATTGTAAAGATTTAATTAAATCACCATGGGAGTGTGGGGGAATGTTGTCTCTTGTCTATTCCTATGATGCAACAGTGANGCCCATCAACATTCAGAATGTTGCCAATTGTACTGAAGAAAACTCATGCATTCCCTCTTCATCTTTCCTTATTTTTCCACTGGTTGAAGAAGAAGTTGTTAAACAATGAAATAAAATATTTAGCTACTAATGCAATAAAATCAAATTTCACAACCATTCATATGCTATTAAACACAGGAAATAAGATATTTCCATTTTTTCCAGAAACGTTAACACATTTGATGCACTATTAAACATATACATTTTATAGACAGATAAATCTAAACAGATTAAGAAAAATGACCTAAGTAGCTAAATTTGTAGAGAACTCATTTCGCAGGTTCTGAAATCAAGTCAAGAAGTATTCCATCCTCAATTCAAATTACTCGTACATAAAAAAAAAAAAGAATTATGATGTGTTGGAAAAAATAAGATATTAGCTGACTTTGGCATGAGTTTTGAGTGGGACCCATTTGGCTATTTTGGAAGATAAAGATTGATTTGTATTCTCCTTCGTGAGTACATCAAAATCATATATTTACTTGTCAAAATTGATGTTCGGATGAATAAGAAATTGGAGTTTAATTTGGACCATTGGAATATGGTTTATGTTGGAGGGAAAACTAAATTTGAGTTTATCCTACATAGGAAGTTTGTGAAAGCAAGAACCACTTTATATATGGCTACGCTTTGAAAGTGTATAATCATGTGTAGCATAGATGCTGTCTCCATGTGCGCGCGTAGGGAGTGCAAATCCCTGATCGAAATATGCTTCAAATCTTGAACTTGTGTGGGAACGCGACATGTGTACACAAATGTTGGACCGAATTGATAAAAAAAATTGGCTCCTTAGGAGGGCCTACGTTTTGCCAATTTTTTTGCTTTCAACAAATGAATTTTGATATTTGAAACTGCTAAAACTTCAATGATTATTGCCATTAACGTTTGAAACTGTTGAAACTTTAATGGTTATTGACATTGAGTTAATGGACAGATTTAACTCGTCATTACTAGGATCAAGTCCGTATGAAGCCTTGTTTTTCATTGTTCCAGACATGAAGATTATACTGTCTGTATTACAGTTCCAAAACACACGAAAAATTTCTGTCTGCATACATAATTTACTGTCTGTCAAAGTCTTGGTGGTGATATTGTTCAGATACTAAGTCAGCTCCCTGGAGTAGAATCTGTAGAGCTCGGACTCTACTAGTTTACCGTTGAATCCTGGGAAACAGACGTTCAAATTAAATCTCAAGCACTTACGGTGAGGGACAAATCTGTTTTAAGGAAGCGGTGTTCACACATGCCTTAATTTTTAAAGTTCAATAGAATTTTTATTCTCTACTATTTAGATTATTTTTTATATTTTATCGTGATTTATATAACTTATTTTGTTTGTTGTGATTAGCAAATTATTAATCTCTTATATTTTAGCTATTATTCGATAAGTTATTGTCTATACAGTAAATTGCATATACGGTATTGGTCGCATATACGGTACGTGCTGTTGGATTTAATTGATTGAGTTAAATCATTAAATAATTAAATGTGATATTTAACGATGTGTGCCATTGCAATTAATTTGGGTGAATTGAAAAAGTCTCCAATATAGGCCCATAAGTTGATAAGCCCATTTTAAGTGTCTTATATATGGTAAGGAATCCCACATCGAAAGTTTACNTAGCCAAAGACTAGCAAATTAGCCACCACTAGAGTGGTGCTTCGCACCACTCGCACCGCGCCGCGCCCGAACTTGGACTCGGTCCCGGTCCCGGTCCCGGCCCGTGCACGTTGCAAAGTTCGCATTGGGCGCTTTAGAGGCGCACTTTGCACTTCGCACGTACGCATCGTCGCGAGGAGTTTGGGAGCCTTATAGTTTTCGAAAATGAACTCATGGTTTGATGACATGGCAACGGGAGGCTCGATGAGTTGGCATCCTAGGTGGCACACACGTAAAAGGTTGCGTCACTTCGCCCTGCTTAGCAGGTGGTTCAGTTGGACATACGCATGGCATCTGCATGGTTGGTGACTATTCAGAAATTGGTGAATATGTATGATAGTTTAATCTGGATCGTCGATCATGAAATGGTGCGATCCAATGGCTAAGACGGGTCAAACCAAGTGGTGCACCAGTTCATGAAATGTCACACACCCATTCAATGAGACACTTCAATCTCTATAAATAGAGACCCCCAAATTCGTTTTTAGTATACCAAATCAATTAAAAAGATTATTGATTTCTAAATTCTTCTCTCTCTAAATTTTGTTCTCATATATCCTTCAAATAAATTCGTCATTATTCCGTTCGAGTAAGATCAATTTTTGGTTCAACCGAGAAGGTTGGTATTGTGCAGTATCGACTTTGGAAGGAGCGTTATATCTTGGGAGACAGACGTCCATAATCTCGTTTTCACTTAATTGGGGGGCGAAATCTATCTTAATGAGATTTGATTTGGCATACCTCGCTTCATCTTCATTTTCTACTTATTTTATTTGTTCTTTCAATTGAGTTAGTCGTATTTTCGATAACACATGCAAATCCTGTATTTATGTTGGTTGCATATGCGGTATGTTAGTTGAATATCCGATATGTTATTTGCATATACGGTATGTTAGTTGCATATTCGGTAAGTTGCAGTTGTATATTCGGTATATGTTTTAAATTCGGTATTTGTTAAATCGATATTCGTTCACGAATATTTTAGCTAACAAGGACTACTGGTGATACTATTCTTCTCATTAGATCAATAGCAAATATTACATTTTTGTTTATGCAGCTGAAGAGATCCAGGAACTATGGCGGGAGTATGTGAACAACACATCCTTAAGAGGACAATCTTGTGAAAGATTTTGACAAAGTATGTAATCTTTGCATTTTTCTGTCATTTTTGAGGACTCATATTTCAATAGAAAAAAAAAAAGGTTTTCTTTCAAATTAGTACTATTAGGATATCTCATCATTACATCCTCAATTTCAAAAATCATTGATAAATTTCTGAGGTAAGTTTAAGCATATTTTACAAGATTCGTAATGATTTTTTAAGTTGGTATTAGAGCTCAAAAAATTATTCTTCCAAATTAGTACTAGTAGGACATCTCATCATTACATCCTCAATTTCAAAAATCATCGATAAATTTGAGGTAAGTTTCAGCATATTTTGGGCTCGTTGGGTAGAGATTAAAATCGGATTAAAATTGAAAAATTAGTTGTTATTGTTGACTTTTATTAGACGAGTGAGACCCAATAATAGCTATATTTTCAATTTTAATTTACTTTTAATTTATATCAAATAGGCCTATGATTCATAATGATTTTTTAAATCGGTATGACGTCCCCAGTTCGTTCATGTGAGTGGAAAATGATGTATGATGTAGAGCATCACTAAACTTTGGGTGGGCATATTTTGAAAGGGGTAATTCGAAATCAAGGCACAAACTAGTAGTGCGTAGGGGATTACTGAGCTTGATCCTAGGTGATATAAGATTGCGCCTATCGTGCTATAGTTTTTGAGAAAATTGGTTGTACACCTTTCAATAACACTACTTAATTACCTTTAATTTTTCTCATTTAGACTCGATATATCCTCCTGTCAGTGTTCTATCCATATGAAGGCAAAATAACAGGATGTTAGTTGTTCCATTAAAATTAGCTTACTGATTAAATTAGTCTTAGTTATATATTAAACAAATAAAAAGAGTAAACTGAAAAACTTGATGCTTCAGTTCTCATTTCCCTAACAAAAGAAAAGAGAGAATTTTCTTCAGGTCTAAATATAACACCAAAAGTTAAAAATAAGCAGTCTAATGAGATATGCACATCTCTCGTCTCTAGTTCTAGTACGGCATGGATTTATGCTTGGGAAGAAAGTGTTAAGGGATAGAATTCCACGTCAAATAAAGATGTAAACATAAGCCAACTTATAAGAAATTTGACTACTCCTCTTAATAAGGTTGACATTTTAAGATGGAACCCCAATTTTTAACATAGTATCAGAACTCATTAAGTTCTAACGAGCAATTCGATCCAGTTAAAACTCCAAAAGTGAACATACGGATTTCAAGATTGGTCTACTCAAACGAGCCAACATCTTGTGGGGACATGTTAAGGGATAGAATTCAATTTCGAATAAATATCTAAACATAAGCCAACTTATAAAGGATTGGGCTACTACTCTTAATAAGGTTGACCTTTTAAGATGGACCTCAATTCTTAACAGAGAGATAGTTTTCTGCTTGTTTGTTTTCACTTGCTTATGATTTAAAATGGCTGCGTGTTGGTTTTCAAGGGTAATGCTTATCCTTGTTAAAATCTTTATGAATTTTGTAATTTCAAAAGAAAAAATGATGTTAAGTGTGATTGAAAGATAGAGGAGGTACTGTTAGCCTTGCATAGAGTTCAATGAGGAGGGGGGGGGTGTCTAGATATGCGAGTGCAGTGCGCACAAGATTTTGTCTGTACTGTTCTTGATAAAATTTCGTTTTTCCTTTCTTCCAACCGAATTTCCATTGTTTTCTAAACTACTTTCGTGCATCTTCAGGTTGAAATGATTTTTCAAGACTCGGAGTAGAAGCAGGTAACTTTCGGATCAAGTAATTTTATGGGATGTTATATTAACTAGTAATTTTTAAATTTTCTAGTCGCACTATATTACTCGAGATGTCTGATCCATGTTTTTGCTATTCACATTAGTGATGATGATTGCACAATAATATTTTCGTGCAAGTAATTACATTTACTATTGTCTGTACATCGCCATATATATAAGATCATGATTGCCAACTCATTACTAAGTTAAGATGATGGATTGTCTAATGATTTTAAATGGGATTGAAATTTTGGCAGAGCACGAGAAGGTTTTGGACGAATTTTTCCTTTCAACTACATGTAAACCCGATACTTTATTCAGTTCGAGAATAAAAAGTATCGACACTATTATTAATATATGTAGTTAGTCGACTAATTATTTGTTATTTACATGTTCATGAAGGAAAAACTCAAACTGAAATTCGAAAGAGATGGGCAGCAGGAGTCACTTCCAGGAGAAATACAAGATTGGCGAACCGGCAATGTTAGGCATCCGTTTCTCGACTTGTAGTTGAAGAGTTTCCAGCTTTTGTGGTAATAGACGCGAGTATTTTACCACGTCTTCTCTCAATAGTAAATGTTAGGACCCACAAAGTACTTTAAAACCAATCGAATTTTCTAATATGATAAAAGAATGTCAAAGTTAGCAAGTTGACCAAAAGCTTGAGGGCCGAGCTCAAGCTACAAGAATGATCAAGCCCAAGCTACAAGAATGATCAAGCCCAAGCTCAAGCTACAAGAATGATCAAGCCTAAGTAATCATCAGAAAATTCAGGTCACGACAAAAGCATGTTAGGCAAGTACAACACTATGTAGTTTGCTAAATATCACCAAGATTAAGGAATGTACTCATCCTCATTTTGACCCCTGTTTTCTAAAATTTATTTTCGATTGTACATTTTATAGGACCCACAAAATTTATCAAATTTTTAATCACATATTTCATTTACTTTTATCCAAATGTACTAAAAATCAGATTGGTTTAATAAGCTCAACAATGTAAAATTTTAAGAACGACGATTAGGTGTGAGATCATAATACTCAATAGTAGTGCATATATTTTAGTCGGTTAACATTGTACGCTTGTATCGTTACATCGTACATGTGTGTTTTGCGCAGGTTGCGGCCATGGATTCTGGAAATTATGGAATTACGCTTGTGACTTGTGAGTGGAGAAAAGCCTCATTTTGGATCTTGACATTTTCATTATTTTCCACCGACTATATTCATGCCCTTTTATCTGTTGTTCTGGGTGTATATGATAGTGAGAAAATGTTATTTATGTAATCAAACAAACAAAGTTTAATCCTACAAAGTTTAATCCGCATGAGCATGACTAAACTATATATATATTGGAAAATGTAATATGAAAAACTAAAATTGCAACCAAGAAGTAAGCAGAAGAAGAAGAAGAAAAAGTAGTAGGAAATGATAATCCGAGGCAAGAGATGACACTTTCTCCTTAAGATAATATTGTCTCGCTACGGTGCTCACGATTGTCAGCACTTGTCTCTCAAAATACAATGGATTCAATTCTTCTGGTAGCAGCACTTCAAACCACAAGACAACGGCAAACGTGACGGAATTCCCTCTCTACAAGGAAAACGGTTTTGGAATGAATTTGGGAGAGTTTTTGCAAAATATTTTATAAATGCACAATGCACATATGGAATGAGATGCAAAAGGGACGTCCAATGGGTCCTACATATAGAAGATGATGGATTGTGAATAAAATGTCAAGATCCGAAGTATGGTTGGCCTTAGATTAGGAAAGAGGTAAAATCACGTTTTTAAATATAGGGAGATATACTTTCATTGATAAAGTTTTATAAATAATTTTTCTGTACATTAACTAGATTGGATCAATTTGATATCGAAAAACTTTAACATCAAATTATTTGTGTAGAATGAGGATTTGATCTAACATATTATAGAAATTAATGCAAGAATCATGATAAAATTGACAACATCCATCCATATTGAGTGATCAAGTTGTTTTGCATATAGCCATATACCAACATAGTCAACATCATCATTGTTTACAAAAAAGGGTAATGCTATTTAGAATCAGTAGTATTTAATATTAGTATAGTTGAGATTGGTCTAGTTAAATGGACAATTTATCAAGATAGTCAAATTATCTCGTTTGTCTATAGATTCAGTTGTAGTTTGAAAAGTTGTCATATTTGGAAATTTTAGGATATATACTTATTTTCAACTCTCCGAAGCAATTTGTTGATTAGTATGCTCATTCAGCTAACCATTTAATGTCATATATTTGACCATATAGACTGCTGTTAAATACCACTTGTGTCAGATAAAATTATTTTTGAGCTACAAGATTAGTTCACACGAATTGATAATATTTTTTATGCATTTTTAGAGAATCTAAATTCCTCTCAAAAGGTCCCCAAAGATGGTCCTTGGCCTAGCCAAAATCGCTAGTACTAACTCAAATGATCACAAATCTAGTCTATAATAAAATATTAACAATTTGTGATAAATTATGATTTCTTTTTCGAGTAAAATTGACAAATTATAATTTCATGAACTACTATCCAATTTTTTTCCTTGTAGGATTAGACACAGTTTTGTCTAGACCAGACAATAATGAGAATACAGACAAACTCACTTGCAACTTTTGTCCTTAATTTTGTTTTTTTTTTTTTTAACATCAATTAAACTGGAAAGTTGGCCACATGATATTTCTTTAGGACTTTCATAAATTTATTTGTAATTGTAGTAATGCATCTAAGTAATAAAAAAGGGAAAAAAATGTAATTAATTTAAAATTAATGAGACCGAAATTAGATTTGTATTTTATTTAAAATTCTCACCGAATGCGCTCACGGACACATTTGTATTGTGAATTGAAATTCTACCTCAAAAGTTTAACATATAAAGATGAGTGGATAATCTGTTTATGCATTTATTATTTTCCCCAAAATTAGTTGGTGTAGTTCTTTGTGTACGCATTTTCTCTACAAAATCCTTTTAACGAATTACCATTCATTTGACCCCTCCATCAAGCAGAGCCGGACCTGAGGTGAGGCCCAAGAGGCCACTTCCTCAGGCCCAACTCTTTAGGAGCCCATTTTTTTTAACTACATTTTAGCCCAAGTTCAATCCTCAGTTAAAAAGGCTGGAACAATTGTGGCATCGCTTCAACAAACACTCAGACAATACATAGCTGTCAACCATTGTTGTCAACCAGTATTGTACACTTAAAGATTTATTCCTCTATATATATATATATATCACTACATTATAAAAGAGTCAAAAAACTTGGCACCATATGTCGCTATTTCTCATCGTCGACAAAAATGCTTTCCCCCCCAAATTTTCACCTATCTCCCCCTCTTCACGCAACTCATCTTCTATTTTCACATGCAATTAATTTCATCCATACCGCTCCCCATCATTCATCAATCCTCAATCGTTAATTCATTAATTCACGACAACCATAGTGCGTCAAATTGTCGTGTTTCCCGTGCAATGCCTTCACTACCCATTCTCTTACATTGTTTATTTTCAACAGAAACTCCAGAGAATAACACTTGAGATTTGTATTAGATTTTCCCCAATTTCTTTGTGTCATTATATAGTCATTCATTTATATTAATTCTTTTCAATTACATCGTTTGATGAATTTATTTTTGTAAATCCGGTATTAGAGATTTTTGTGATTTTTGTTTTGTGACTTTCTTTGGACTGTTTGGTGGTATGTGTTGAGGGATAAATCGACAGCATGACATTCTTTATCATTAAAGGAGACGACTGTGGTTTCTGTTGATATTAATGGTGTCACTGCTTACGAAGTTTCTGGTACTGTTGTTTTCCTCTTCAATTTTGCAATTTCTATAGGTTGAATTAATGTTCATAATATGATGAAATGTTAATTTTGTGAGTTGCTATTGGAGTTACCTGGAATGAACTTTGAAGCAATATTTTGCTTTATGCAACTTTCAGGAAGTCCCATGGATTGTGTATCATTAGCGTTATGTGGTTCACTATTTACATGGTCAAAGCCCATGTTGGTATGATTTTAATTCTTATAATTGTTGAAATTTTTATCCTTTTAAACATTGCTTGGCTACAAAACATGCGTCCCCATTTCTTTGTTTTGCCTGATGTAGGTTGTAAGTGGTATCAACAAGGGTTTAAGCGGTGGACACCACATGTAAGTTCTTGCCATTTCTATTTCAACTTTTACAATTCAGAATGATCAAATGTTGGCTCTGGAAAGGCAAAAAAAAAAAAAAGTCTCCGCGCAACACGGAGACCTGTCTCCGTGCTGCGCACGGTAATATTTTGATCACCCCGGTAAAACTTTAGCGATAAAACTTGACAAAGTTTCTCTTATAACGAATTTAAACACAATAATTTTTCTAACATTTTTCTTT
>CAIGRB010172828.1:0-11506 GCA_903798255.1 Fraxinus quadrangulata | reverse complement strand
AAATTGGTTTCGTTGGAACCCATATTGTAACTAAATGTATTTTTCTCTTTCTTTTTTTCAATCACACATATGATATAAACCCTAATCTTATCATGTTAATCTTACTTAGAAGCTTTGAGAAAATGAAGAAACATTTTAGAAGCTTAGAGAAAGCATCCTGGATTTTTATTTCAAACTCTCAATGATCTTACAAGGAGGATGGAGCTTCCTTTTATAGAGGGGGAAATCATCATGTTAACTCACAATAATTTACATACATGGTGCACATGAGTTACATAGGTTAACTATTTCTAAAGCAACGAATCTGCATTTTACACATTGAGAGACTTGGGTACAATAATACATAAACAATGTAAAAACACTTTTCCCACCCACAAATTTGAAAACAAAGAGAATGTCATCCTCAATGTAAGGAAAAAGCTGTACAAGTAGCATCATTGTTATTACAAATGACATATTGTACTTCCACATTGAGGTCCAAGATTAACTTCCGTTCGACTTTTTCTTGATGTCGACAATTATGTTAAGTCAGACTTAATGGATTTCATATAAAATTGTCCATCAGTTTAAAAAAGTATGATGACACACGAATCAGCTAAGTAACAACATAAAGTTACGTAGTCAAATTTATATGCATCCCAACACATACCACTAAACCTTAAAACGAGGTAAATAATTGTGCACATCTACCGTAAGTAAAAAATTAGAAATTTCACCACATTAAAAGTTGCAAATTGTGGCCAGTAATTCATAAAGGCGGCAACAATGTTACTGAAATAGTACAGAATTTTCCCAACTGAAAATGCGTTATTGAAATCAAAACCCCACTGGAAATAGTATTGATAGTAATAAAATTTTATTCTCTAAAACATGAAATTAGTAACAAAAGCACATAGATTATAAACCTAAATGGTACATCAAAGGTAAATATCGATGAACATACAAATTTAATCAAATTTTTGTTTGTGTAACCCCCTCTCGAATGTAATTGGTATTGGAAGTCACATCAATTGCCGAGTTACCGAGTTAGGTAACACGAAAAATAAAATTTGAGACATCGAAAATTGACCTACAAGCAATGTCGAAACGTGATTTCTTCTCAATTCAGAGCAGCTAACTAATTGTGATTAATTAATTATAATTTATATTTTATTGAAATTAATAAAATTGTTACCAATTCCAGTGTTTTCCCAAATTTTGGACATTGGCCTGATTTTCCATTTTCCTATCTCGTAACCTTGTACTTATCAATTTTTCTCTTTTAAGTCACTGGCATTTAGGCCTTTCCTATGTCTTGGGTTAGGCCCAACAATCGCTTAGCCCAATAGAGAGAACACTGGATCCAGTATTGTCTCACGGACATAAAATTCTGCTATTTTATCGACTATCCGGAGTAGCAGCTGCCTCTGTACTGGAAAACCTCAGATGATGGCGGCCGGCGCCACCGCAGTTTTAAATTCAGTCGTCACAAGTAGTTTGGTCTCTTCATTTTTATCTGCTTCCTGTTACCGGGGGAATTTAATCACTCCTAACCTCGTGCGCACGTTAGCCTTCACCGCCCTCTACAAGGATACTCGCCGTCACCAGACCTTCAATAACAGAAACAGAAGCTTCAGCTGTGAATCCTCCGCTGCTACAGATATCATTTCAACTTCTTCCACTTCTCTCTCTAATAATGGGTACCTTATAATTTAATTTGTATTATCATAGCATGTTAGTTTGTCCACTTACATAGTACACATTCAGTTTTTTTAATTACTGTGAATGTGTACTGGTTTGGGTTGCAATGTGAATGGTAATTACCGTGTTTAAATTTAAAGAAGTGATTTTGTTGAAAAAATTAGCAAAACTTGATATTCCAAAATACCTAATTAGCCATAGGGATGTTTCATTCGAGGAGTTTTGGCTTCTTTTTATGCTGTAATATATTCGTAGAGAAGATATCAAACTGAATTCTGAATGCCTCTCGAGTAGTTTTTCTATAGCTGATTAGATTTGCCTATTTGGTTGGTGACTGACATGGGACTTATGTATTATATTAAGATCTATTGAAAGATATAATTAGTGCTCAGATAGAATTATATAAAACTTTAATTGGTAAATCATGAATGATGGAAAATTATGGAGGTAAGCTTCCTTTCGCACTAGAGTATAACATATCTTGTTGTCTAGTTTGCGCCGAAGTTTGAATATCCAGCTGCCTTTATGAGGACAAAGGAAAATGAGTGAATTTTCAGTTTTGTACAAATGATAATGACATTTCAATGTCATCAATCAGTTATCAGGTATTACTTTACTGTTAACACTGAATTTCACGAGTTCCTGGTTGAAAAATTATTTTTTGCGTTCTCTTGTGAAGTAAAATGTATATGTTTTATTTGCATTCGTCAGTCATTATTCCCCTCTTGATCTGACCCTGTGACTTTATAATTTTTTTTATTTTTTTCAGCTACGCGATATATAACCGCCTTCTTCCATGCCCCTTGCATAATGGGCCTCCAAGGGTGGAACACTTGGTTGTTTCAGAAGGAGGGTCTGTTTTAGAGTATATTTGTCAAGCTTTGAGTCTTCCTCCCTTGTGAGTTCTGCTACTTCTTTATCATTTATCTTTTAACTGTGTTCAAAATTGATTAAGTGATAATTATGTTTAAATACTGAATTTTGTATTTCATGCAAGGTTTGTTGCAGATCTAATTCACTTTGGAGCAGTATTTTATGCTCTTGTATGCCCGGACCCTCCTCCAAATGCTACGCCTGAGCAAATCAAAGTGTACAAGGAAGTTACGGATCCATCAGTTCTGAGAACAAGAGCATCTATTAAAGGGAAAACTATACGAGAAGCACAAAAAACTTTTCGCATAACACGCATTGATGAATTTGTTGAAGCTGGAACTTACTTACGAGTGCATGTACACCCAAAACGCTTTCCAAGGTATTTATTGGATAATGTTTAGTCAATATGCCTTTTCCTGGAAGTTAGTACCATGTTTATTTAACTTAGCAAGGATGAATGCTTCGTGTGACGTATCTGCTTGGAACAGATGCTATGAAATTGACTGGAGATCTCGAATCATTGCTGTGACTGATTCCTACGTTGTTCTGGACAAACCTGCCGGTACATCAGTATGTAGTTCTTTCTCAACTAAATAATTGCACAGCTTTCTGTAAATAAAGAGTTTATTTGGTTCCTGAAACTAGTAACTACGAGCTCCTCTATTTTTTGCTTCCTGATGGATTATGATTTTATTATGAATTTTAATATAAAACAGCTTGTTTAGTTTTTTAATCATGATTTATTCTTGTTCTTTCAGTCTTACAAGTTCCATGCATCCTTTTCCACTTCCACAACTTTTACTGCTGTCAATATGTTACTTCCTAAAAGTTCTATTCCCATTACACAATGAGAAATTTTAGGACCAGTGACATATTATTCCTGAATCTTCATTGACAAAGGATGCCAAGCGCAGTCAAATTTCAAATAGAAATAATGTCTTTTGTCTCTCAATTCTCTTGGTAAAATATTGGCTTTGTATATGCAAATGTTAAATTTTCAATTATATAGAATGTGACACTTTGTTCTTGAACAACCATATGTATTAGCTTAAAGTCGCAATCTTAACTTTTGTTGCAACTTTTCTATTGATAGTCATTTACTTGGAATCCGATGAGCATTTTGAAGGTTAGTTTCTTGCCTGCTTAGGATGCCCATGTTAATTTTGATCAGGTTGGAGGAACTACGGACAATATCGAAGAAAGTTGTGTGACATTTGCTTCACGTGCCTTAGGATTGGACGCTCCATTGAGGACTACCCACCAGATTGATAATTGTACAGAGGGCTGGTATATCAAACAAATGTTTTCATCTATTGTATGGTAATGTGAATAGCGAAAACTGATGACTTCATGTTTACTTGCAGTGTTGTACTATCAAGAACAAAGGAGTACTGCTCAGTTTTCCATGGGAAAATAAGGGTTAGTTGCAATTTCTTCTTTTTGCTTGATACCAGAAAATTAGGACTTCACTTTGTAAAGATAATACTTAGGCAGCGATCTTTTGTTATTCTAGCTAATTATTCTCGGGGATTAGCTTCATGTGAAGATTTTTGAAACAGTCGTTGGTCTTAGCTTATAATGTCTAGTACTTTTTATAGAAAAACAAAACCACTAACAGGTAAGAGTAATAGGAATACATACGTATTGTCCTCAGGAGAAAAAGGTGAAGAAGCTTTATCTTGCTCTTGCTGCTGATCCTGTATCAGTTGGAGTAATTACACACTACATGCGTCCAATTAATATTGCACCTCGACTTGTTTCTGAAGGTCAGCAGCTTCATTACATTACTAACTGTATGAGCTTGTTTTATCTTTTTAAGTGTGTAATCCTTTATGTTCCATTTACCCACACAAGAAACACGTTTAACGAGATTTTTCTTGGCTCAGAGATATTTATGTTTAGTTTTTCCCTAATGCAAGTCAAACCTGATGTGGTCCAAGCAGATTTCATTAAAGGATGGTACTTGTGCCAACTTGAGGTCTTGGAATGCAAGAAGGTTCCATGGCCAGATGCTTTAACTGAAAAGAAATATAGTATTGAAGATTGTGGTTGGCCTAGTAAAGACTTTGCATATGAATGTAAAATTGATCTTTTGACAGGTCGAACACATCAGGTATGTATTCTGTTCCCATCTATTGTGAAAGGGAAGCTGCAGCAAGGACGTGGCTTTTTAACACATGCACAGACCCTACTCTTTGTCCATAGATAAATAAGCACTTCATGTTATAGAAAGATATTTTTTCTATGCTTTTCGTCCATCTTAATGACAATTTAGTTGAGTTTGATCACTGCTGTTCAGGGAATGACAGGATCTCGCTCCACATAAGACATTTGACATTAATTTGCAACTCAAATTCTATCATTACAAGTGGCTTGAGTGCCAGAAGAGTGGAAAAGAAGCAACACATTGTTTCCTATTATACTTGAAATTATAAGAAGTGTTATATCTGCTTCAGTTTCAAAATTTACTTTCTTTTGGTTGAAAGTTCTAGAGAAGGGGACAGGTAGAGAACACACAAACATTTGACTAAAGGAGCACTGTCAAATTTAATAAATAAAACATCTATGTATAAGAAAACCAATGTTATATTCGCTAAATTACTGGATTGAGTTTCAAATTTTACCTTCTTTTTGATTTGGTTGAAATTACTTGAGAAGGGGTCGGAGTAGAGAATGCATGTACATTTGACTAAGGGAGCACCTTGTCCCTTTTCTATTAACAAATGCAACTGCTGTGATTATCTTTATCATGACATGATCTCATGATTACAGATTCGGGCGCAATTGGCTGCTTGTGGTGCCCCATTAGTGGGCGACTCCATGTATATGCCAGCTGCAATTGCTGAGATGCACAAACCAGGGCATAATCCATTTGGCAAGTACAAAAAAGGATATGCCACAGAGAATGATAAAGATCTGCACGTTGAAGAGTGGATTGCGTGCCATGGAAAGGAACCTAGCGTTGCTATTGGTCTTCAGGCATGTCAGATTTCGTGGGACGAGGGAGAGCACATTTATGAGGCTAGATCTCCATGGTGGAGGTAGATAAAGCTTAGATGCATCGGCTTTACCAGAGTAATTGACAAAATTGATTGTATTCTCTCGCTTAAGGTAGATCTCTTACCACTTTTATGTTGTCTTTATGTGCAAACTATTAATCATCTGCAGTTAGCAATTTTCTCCTTTCAATTGCAATTCTTTTATACATTGGTGGAATCGCTAGTGTGTTTTTATAGTGAAACTGTAGGGAACACAGTAATTCCAGAGCAGGATCTCCTGTGAATATCATTCCGTTTGATGTCAAGATAAGGGAAATAATAATCATGAGAATCAAGAGTTCGCACTAGGATAAAAAAAGTTAGATGACTTTCCCAACTTAAGTAGTTTCTTAGTCTTTTAGATTTCTCTTCCCTTTTTCACTAAACGTTTTTTCAGCCCGGTGGGTGTGGGTTTTTTTTTTTTTTTTTGACTTTATTGGTTGTGGGCTAGTTTTGGGAATATGTTCTACATGAACTTAAAATATGTGAAATCTCACTGTAAGATAGTTTATAGAGTAAGACAATGAAATCCAATCTAGCTTATGATCGTACTTGCTTTTGATATCTTTCATGTTTTAATGGAATGAATCTCGGGCGTCGGTGTGGAAGTACATTTACAAAGTATTTTCTGAATTAAAGCATATTCTTCAAACAATAGGACACAAGCATGCCAAATATATATTTCCTTCTCCTTCCAAGAATCCTAAGAACAGCAATATTTACAGTCTCTCTAAATTAGAAATGTATGGAATTAGCTTTTGGCTTTGGGCTCGGCTCTAATGTGTTCTGTAATGAAAGTCTCTGTAACAAGTTGCCATTAACTTTGGAAATCTCTTTAAAGTGACCCAATCAATGTGGTACGCCCAAACTGTTTACCTTATCCACTTGACCGCTCAAAGTTGTCGGGGAGGGACCAGACAAAGTATCCCCTTACATCTGCTCCCTTCCTGTTCATGTAGTAAAGTACACAGGTGAAAGGACGTGATGCAATGTCAATACAGATACTCAATTTTAGGCCTAAGTTTGTCATGTTTTAGAATTTCAAGTACTTGAAGAAATGGGCTAAACATAGTGCATCGTTTTATTATTGATCTATGTGTTGATAGACAAGAAATTTATTTATTGTTTGCTTTATGTACTACTGTGCATACCTCATGGCTGTTCACAGGGCATCTAGGTAGTTGGCCATGTACTTCACTTGCTGCTTGTCATTTATAGATTCTTCAATGATGGAACTCGAATTGCTGACCTTGCAATATCCTAAAATTCGTCTCATATTTGTCAATAAAATATCAAATAACTGAACTGCAGATATTAGTGGCGGTGAAGCTTATAATCTGAAGCTTGAACCCTTCTCTTCCCCAGCCACAAATTAAAATTGGTGATTCTTTTATATAAAAGGATAAAATCCTGAAAATAATCAACAAATTGGAGAGAAGAACACAGAAATGGGGAATTATATTGTGCTTGTCTGCTGTACCATTTTCTAGTTTCTGTAATAATTATTGGTGTGTTGCTGAATCTTTCTTTCAAATATGTGACCAGTTTCTCCATTCCTTGTGGATGAAACATGAAATAGGTCAGCAAAAGCTAGACACTTCAGTAATTATGCAAGGACCTAGTGCTGAAGCTATGTATGGAGAATCGGAGATGGTAACAAACTTACAAGTTCCCCAATGGGAATGCCATCCTTATCTGTTGTTTGTTTGGTGAAACCTTCAGTTCTTGAGGTACCTAGCATGGTTTGAAAACATGGATGCAGAAGCCGGCATAATGTTTTAAGCTGATGAAATCCAATCCCTTTTGTAGTTTTGACAAATCACTGTGTGAAAATTCTGATAACTTGGATCCAAGAATGTTCCTCATTTCGCTTGTATATTTCAAAATATGAATGGGTGCTAAAGTGGGCATGCATGTTCATTTTCTGAATGGTGCACGCACTCTCATTTCTGCCGATGTAATTGTCAAGTTGGATGCTATTATTAGTTTATTATTGTGGTTTTCTTCTCTCCTGTGTCTTTCGGCTTGTCATTTCATAATTTTGAAGTGACTTACCCGTTTGAAATGGAAGCTTGGCTCTTTCTGCAGCTAGCTTGTCAGCACTGTATGGTAGTTCCTATATGGCCTCCCTGTTCTAAAATGTTGGCTTATGTCCTCGTCAAGAAAAAATTGTTGTGCAGTGCGAGATATCTTTTTTGTTTAATAACTGAAAAACTTGTTGAAGTCTTGCTATGAAAAGTATGAAACCCGTTCGTAAGATCCAACATTTCAGCATAAAGCTTCATTGGTTAATTTTGAATTATCGAGTCTTAAATGGTGTATTAGTGGATAAAAAACCTTCATTGTACCTGGTACTTGGTTCTATATACAGTAATAGCAGCCGTGTGAGCCAAGATAATTTCCTTCTCTGCATCATCAATGCTTTGTTTTCAGACTTGATAGTCGATATTGCATCCCAAAACTTATTTATTTTGGAACAGTTCTCTCCACCACTACTCTTGTAGTTCAATCCAGTGGAGCACGTATTGACTTAATTTTGATATTTACATGTTGAGTTTTAAATTATTTAGTGCGACTTCTGTGAGTAATTTCCTAATTCAAATAATAATAAACAAAGCAGCTAGCGCTGCACCTGTATGACTTCTGTGAGTAATTTCCCTTGTACAATAGAATTACTCTATTTAGCGAGACCTCTTAATCGATTACGAAAGTTCTAAGCTTGTGTTCTACGTCATGAATAGATTATTTAAGTACATTTAGTTTCTTGATCCAATTTCAGGTGTGAGAAATTGAGGTCAAACCTGAATCAGTTGACAGGGAAATTATTTGAAGTTGAAACTAACCTAAGGTGGAATATTCAGTTAACTAACACAGACATGATATTCTATAACATGTTTGGCTGAAACAGTGAAACGGTGTATTTCCGAGTGAAAAATCATGTCTTTTGATTAAAAGTTATCCACATACGAGTTTTTGGAGACGTCTTATTTAAACATTATTTTTCTTTTGGAACACACTTTTCTCGCATCTTTGATTTGTTATTTTTATGTCCTGCATATAATATAAATATGCTGCATTAATATATAATCATGAGAGTACAATATATACTTCTGACTAACCATCTCATATTATCTCAAGGAGAGATCGTTGTATCTTGAAAAATAATTGTCGTTCAATTCTGAGAATCATTGTGTTGTAATTTCTTCTTAAACAGATCGTCTAATTTTCGCCTCGATCTACAATTTCTTACTACTACATTTCTGATTTCTGCATTTTGCCTTTTTAAAGTGTTTTACATGCATTTAGTCTGCATGATCATCTAGAATTTGTGCATTACGGACCACACATGGAATGTTATATTTTCAGAAAAATAGATCCCTTTGTTGACTTGGATTAAAATTTGAATAGATTTATCAAACTGACCCAGATAAAAACTTTCAAAAGATTAACTGGCAAGTGGTATTATTAAACTCCATAAGTAATAGGCACAAAAATTTGAAAAATGCTGGTTGGGATAAGATAACCTTTGAGATTACCATTAATATCCCGAGAGATAGAGATTTAGAACTAAATCCTGATAATTTAGGAGCTGAAAATTTAATGATAAAAAAAAAGAAAAATATATATGGTAAATCAAATTATTATTCTAAGAAAGAAAACAATAATGATAATAAAAAGAAAGGTCAAGATAAATCCAAGTCCAAGAATAAAGGAAAATGGAAAATAGGGTCATTTTACTAATCCCCTATTTGGGCTCCGTTTTAATGAGATTTTAGGGGAAAATGTATTTTGAAATAGTGATTTTTTAGAGAATAAGTGATTAAAAAAGAAGGAAAGTTTTGAATTTATGTAATATATTATTTTATTGAAAAATGCGTGGTTGAAAAAAAAGAAAGAAAAATGCAATACAATTCTAATTGAGCCCAAACATGCACTAAGATTGTCATAAGAGATAAAAAATGAATTAAAAGAAAAGAGTACTAGAGAATGTACTACTGTTTTAGCTTACAACGAGAAGCCTTAGACTGCAATTGTGCTTTTAAGTCCCTGTTTGGTATACATTAAAATTTTTCATTTTTATGTGATTAAGTTAATTAGCCCATGTTTGGTACACATTAAAATTTTCATTCTCATTCTTCTACTCATTTTTAACCACACATTCTTCAATAAAATAATATTTTCCATCACATCAATAAATTTTCCTTCTTTTTTAACCACACATTCTCCATCAATCTATTATTCCAAAATAATGTGGCTCAAATACTCCCTAAATACTGAAAAGTACTTGAATCAAGAATGGAGCTACTCTTTTCATATGTATCCTAATAAAATTTGATTTACTAATATTAAAAAAAAAAAAAAAAAATCAGTTGGGCAGGTCATTATGGAAAATAATAGGACTTGCAAAATTGATGGAATCAGGACAGTGATGATACTTTTAGAAAATGGTACCATACTTTCTCTTGAACCCAAACTAGAAAGAAAATATCACTTAAGTGTGCTAAATGATGTGGATTATAACATAAAAATTGGTCCAGGACAAATCAAAATCATTTAAGGAATTTGACTTCTTCATTAATTCCTGAAAGAGTGGTCTGTATTTTCTATAAGCTAAGCCAAATGCAGGCCTAACAGCAACTATGTTAAATGATAAAATCACAATAGAAATCCTGCGCCATAACAGATTATGTCATATATGAATTAAAGTCCTAAAATCTTTAAAAAGTCAATATGTTTTTGGTAAATATAATCTTGGCAATGTTATTTCTTGTGAACAATGTGCTGTAGGTAAGCAAGTTAAACTTCCTTTTTTCTGTTTGAAATTCATAAACCTAAATATCCAATTGATTGCTTGCATGTTGATTTGCGGGGGGCTTTTCTCTGTTACCACTTATTTATATTTTAGATATTACTTAAATGATTTCTGATGATTTTTTTTTCATTTTTTTTAAGGAAAAAATGGTTATTTTGTTAAAAATTAAGGATGAAACATTCAATGTTATTAAAAATTGAAAAACAGAAATGGAAATTCAAATAGATCATAAGATTAATATATTGAGAATTGATAATGGCATTGAATTTTGCAATCATAAATTTAGTGGATTCTTTAAATTGCATGGAAAGACATAGAACATTGACTCATACGCCTCAACAAAAATGGCATAGTTGAGAATAAAGTCAGATGTCTTGATTTACCCAAGTCATTTTAGGGTGAAACAGTTAGAACTGCTGCATATCTAGTAAATAGGAGTCTTTCTAATGCCCTAAAATTTAAGGTTCCTGAAGCTCTTTGGACCCAAAGACCGGCAGAATATTCCCACCATAAAACATTTGGTGCACATCAAAAACATGATAAGTTAGAATTACGATCAGTTAAATGCATTTTCATAGGTCGTGAGGAACAAGATAAGTGGTGTTGGCTATGGATTAAAGAGGGTAGAGGGTATAAAGTCATTATTAGGAGGATGTAGTTTTTAATGAATCACTAACACATTGTCTTTAAGAAAATGTTGACACTTCAAAAGATAGATGTAGCGGAAGATATGATCACCAATGGCTTTTCCGGGCTCAACTAACGCAAGATTTAGACAAAGTAAACACATAGGACGAAGTCGATTTCCTATCATCCATATCCACCACATAGTCCGCATCTACAAAACCTTTAAGTTTCATTCATTCTTTACTAATACCTAACTTTAAACCTACATTACTAGTCCCCTTCAAATACCTTAACAACCAATGCTCGGACTCGGATTAGACATGTACCTACTAAGAGTACTAACAGCAAAAGTTAGATTCGGTCTAGTGCAAACCATCAAATACATAATAGATCCAATCACATAGAATATAGAATCTTACTCATGTATTCTATTTCCTTTTCATTAGATGGGGCTTGATCTTTAGATAATACAAAA
>CAIGRB010172817.1:2340-13393 GCA_903798255.1 Fraxinus quadrangulata | reverse complement strand
GTGTTTCAAACCCGAAACATATACCATACCTATTTCATGTACTCACCAGTGCTAAGATCAAGAACACCCAAGTAGAAGCAAATAATCACAGCAATCAATCAAGAGCAAATAAACATGTGACAGAAATATCATATATAGGAAAGCACATAGATCTTTTCAAAACATGTTCACACAGAACAACAGATTAACACCAAGCCAATCAAAGTATACGGTCAACACATATACAACAAATGCATAAATGGCCCCACCAAAAGATCTCACCACACTTATCATATCCCATCTCGTGTTGCTTACACCTCGAGAACACATATCTTACCTCATCGCCCATCATGCTTACTAAACTAATCACTCAACTCATGTCTAATTGGTAAAACACTATAGATCCTAAGTTATCGGGATAATCCTCTATCACCACATCATTTCTCCAAACTTAAATAGATAATGGGTCTCTACCTAACAGGAGTGATAGAAGTGTCTCTCTCACAATCCACTTGATTAGGGTCTCTTACAGATAGAGGATACCAACATCTAATCACCTTTCCACTCGTGATCCAAATGCCACANGTCTTACCATAATTGTAACACCGTCTACCACTAGACTTATCCCACCTCTTGCTCTTCTTCTTGCGACTCCCATCACTCGAGTCACTACTCGAATCACCGTTGTCTTGAGCTCTACCCAAATTGATCTGCTTAAACTTCATTCTACTCATCATCATATGCAACTCACCACTCATCTTATCTTCTTTTTCAGCCTTAATCTCCATCTTCTTACTCCTAAGGAAATTTATGACAATCTCGAATGTTAAAGTGTCCATATCACACTTAATTACATTTTTAACCTCTCTATATGAAACAGGCATAGAATTAAGTAAAATGATAGTCTTATAGGTTTTAGACACCTTCTCTTCACAATTAACAATGTCTTGAACCAACTTGTTAAAAATATCCAAATTGTCATCAAAATCCTTTGAAAGATCTATTTTAAAACTGAAAAATCTTTCAAGCAAGTACAACTTATTTAGAGTAGAATTAAGAAATATAAATCTTCCAACTTTTTTCAAAATTCTTTAGTAGAATCAAGTTTTCCAATTTTTCTCAAAACAGTGTCAAATAGGTGTAAAATAATTGAAGTGTAAGCAAGTTCGTCATATTCTTTTTTTTGTGCTTCAGTTAATTTGCAAGAAATTTGTCATCTATGACTTTTGAAACATTTTGTTGAACCAAAATCCCTTCATCTTTTGTTACCAAATTGAAATATCACATTTCCCATTGAAAATCCCAATTTCGAAATGTGAAAATATTTTGAAAAATAGAACAATCAAACAATGCACAAATAGGTCACACAAAATAATCATAAGGCAACAATATACATCGTTCTATATTCTCAGAGTTTCATGAGACTCAAGTTGTTTGATTAAGGGAATGTTCGAACATGTTAAGTCTAGGTGTTCAAATGAAATAGCCAATACAACACGAAGGTATGTTAACAAAAATTCAAATTTCCACGCAATGTAATCTCACATAGACACAAAACAACAGTTACAGCCAAAAGCATTTACCAACTTGCATTCAAATTCAACACTTCAAATAGAGCAATTAAGTCCTAAATTTCTAGTATAAGCAATGGTTACCCCTTCACGGTAACCCCAATCCTAATGTCACCCCCACACGATGACACGCTAATGCTGAAATTTAAATATGATAAGCCAATTTACTATAGCTAACCTATCTAAGTCCGTAAATTTCAAGATATGTAAATTTACTGCTTTAGGGCCGCAATTTATGGCCCAAAGTAATTGAATAAATATTTTGCAGTTTCAACAGTTGTACCCACCAATGGCAAAATCGTTCAAATTTTCCTACGTAACCTAATACTCTAAACTAAAACTATCAGTACGTTCAGGAAATCAAAATAAACAAACTGCCTAAAGAAAGCACCGCCAGAAGACCCTCCACGCTCCTTTACGAGCGGCACAGGATTTGCTACGCGGGGCCGCCGTCGACAACTGTCTCCCCTACGTGCCGATGACCCGGGAGCGACTCCACCTGCACGTTCCACCGGTGGTCACTGTTTCTCCAAATGACTTCTAATTTAGCCGAAACTGGAGTTTGCAGGTTCGAAAATTTTGGGAAAAACTTGGCTGATTAGGTCTGCCTTTCTGTTGGGATTTCTGGTCGAAAAATTCACCCCAACTCGCTCTTTTGCTAAATGTTGAATATTGATGTTCCAATCCACCAAGAAATCGGGCTCAGTATCACCAATCGACAACACAATCGGCAAACCCAATCCCCAAACCTAACTCCCAATCCGATTGCTTTTGTGGTTGCCCACAAAGGACCGAGAGTGAGAGATCTTGGGAGCTAAGAATCAGCCACAAAGGCTAAGGTGGAAGATGAAAGCAAGCACGGTGAAGCACCAAGCAAAAAATCGCGACCACGAAGGCAAAGGAACGTAGCTTTCTCTTTAGACAAGGCTACCAAATTCTCACACTCTCCTCCACAATAGTAATGGGCACCAAATATATAAGCCAAAGGATGTGGGCTTTTAGGTTAGAACATAGAGGCCCAAAAGGTAAAATTAATGGACTATCAACCAACAAAGCCGTCCAAGGTAATGTGTCGGGCCATGAGCAACATTAATTAAATTAGACTACTTCAAATGACCCAAAATAGGTTTAGGATCGGTCCGAACAATTGTGGTGTCGATATTTCACTTCACTCATCGGTCGAGAACTATGAAGTATAATCCAAATTAAACGATTTAACATCATCGTCCCGAATTATTGGTTATCAAAATCCAACAATATAAATAAATCATGTAAAGAAATTTATTACTAAATTTAGATGAGGAGCGCACGTGAAATTCTACAAGAAGTGAAATGGAGTGAAATGAGAAACGAAGAAAAATTTTCAATGTCTGGTAAAAAAAAAATAATTTTTGCCATATCACATACTGAAATAGTGTCGTTCGTTCTCAAACCAATTGTCATGGTGTATCAATTTCCTGAGTCCCAAATTCTGTTCCCATTTCTCTATTACCAAAAAATCCATACTAGATCCTTAATATAAAAGTGAAAACATGTANGAAAAATTTTCAATGTCTGGTAAAAAAAAAAAAAAATTTTGCCATATCACATACTGAAATAGTGTCGTTCGTTCTCAAACCAATTGTCATGGTGTATCAATTTCCTAAGTCCAAAATTCTGTTCCCATTTCTCTATTACCAAAAAATCCATACTAGATCATTAATATAAAAGTGAAAACATGTATTGAACAAAATTATGTCTGTATACTGCATACTGCATACATGATTAATCACAACAATTTATGTATCTTCAATACATGCATAATGGGCACTTACGTTTACTTGATTGACTAATACGAAGATAAACACGAGTGACAATGACATGATAGCAGGATGTGACAGCTTTGAGGATTGACCTCTTTTTCTTGTTTCGAATTTGTGGTTTCATTTTATATGCAATTCTCTCAGTAAATGGTGTGGCCATGACTTCAACGCACTTGCTAAGCCGTACGTTGAATAAATTGACAAAATTTACTTTCTTTTATAAAATGCCTTCCGAAGAAATTAAACTAACCCAAGGTACTGTTGCATTCAGTGTGAGCTTTGAAAGTGACTTTGATTTTCGGGGGTTAAGGACATTTTTGAAGCCAAGGATTTTCCTCCTCTGTTAAATTCTCTCTCTCTCTCTCCCCCAACGAGAAGACCGTGGACTCTAGTGCCCCTAATCCTAAATTCATATATGAGTCAAAATTGGCTGCCAAGTTATAGTCATTAAACGAGGAAAACACTGAATTCGTCCTTTCACGAGCTGAATACCGAAAATCATGCCAAACAAGTATGGATCTACATGCATTGAGTGATGACAAAACTTGGTTAGTTTCGAATATCATCAAAGAGAAATGCATAAAGTAGGTGACAGAGAATTCGGGTGGTGGCCACCATTTTTGTGGTGGTGCAAGCATGGCACTTTTACAAGGGATGAATCTTCAAATGGGACAAATCCAACCTCTGAATGAAACTTTTTTGTTATGTAACAAACAAGATACCAGAATTGCTTTAATACCAATTATTATAAATTTGAATTGAGTGATTAATGACGATAATGAAATAAATAAAAAGAAAATAAATACCAAGATTTACGTGGAAACCCAGGAAAAAACCACTGACAGATGAGGAAAAATCTACTATAATGAATAGCAATTGTATTAACAAGATCTCAACGCACTCAATTGAAATTTAAAGTCGGCGACAACCCCGTCACTCGAGCGACAGGGCAACGTCAGTGAGCGACCAAGTATCAGGTTGTTTTCTACTACTAGGCTCGCTCGACGTCCCAATTAAAAAGAATTTAAAATGGGTTAATGATCTTAATAAATTTTAAATCAATTTAAAGTCAAGGTTATGTTTAGGTAAAATTAATTAAATTACATTTTCAAATCTTGTATAACTGTACCAATGAAACTCTCATGTTCTCATTATTTTATTTATTTTTATGTCATACTTCATTGTTACCATACAGAGCAATCAACATCGCTCTGATACCACTTGTTATGTAACAAACAAGATACCAAAATTGCTCTGATACCAATTATTATGAATTTGGATAGAGTGATAATGATGATAATGAGATAAATGAGAAGAAAATAAACACTAAGACTTACGTGAAAATCCAATACGGGAAAAAATTACGGACAGGGGAGGAGAAATCAACTATAATCAATGGCAGTTGTGTTCACAAAATCTCAATACTCTCAATTGAAATTTAAAACTCTCAAGCCTAGAGAACAAGTTGTAGAAAAATAGGAATCCAAAACTGCGTCAAAAAGTGAAAATGGGCTTAGGCCGGATAGGCATGTCACTCGAGCGACGGGGCAGTGCCAAACGAGTGACCAAATCTAGGGTTGTTTTCTACCGGGCTCGCTCGAGCGTCCTGCTAGCGCCAAGCTAGTGAAAATACGACGATTTTTTTCTCCGATTCATGATTTTGATCTTTTCAAGTTCACTCCAATTTAGATTACAATATCCACTAGAATTTGAGTCAAACCACAACATTTTCCATTGCACCGATAGTTGGTTCCAACAAGGCGTCTTGGTTCTTGGACTCAAAACTTCGTAGCGAAGCCGCCACTACTTCAGCCTCAACCCCAATTTCTGAACAACCACCACCACTGGCACCACCTCCATCTGTAGTGGAATGGGTTTTTTGATCAACAAATCAATGGCCACATAACCTCCCATGCTACATTCCATCTCGGTAAATGTTTATAATCCTAATGATCCCATCTCCGTAATATAGTGCCACTTTATTATAATCCATCTCCAATGCTATCCAGTTGTTCATTTCTTTCGAAATTAAGTGACTATAGAATGTGGCAATTACTATTAATAACAAAGAAAAGAATGTTTCAATGATCTAATTAGTAAGTACATTGATTTTCAAAAGGTTTGAAATAAAAAAAAAATCATATTGAGAAATTTATTTCTAAATTCAGATGAGGAGCCACACACAAAACACACGTGCTAACTAGTCTACAAAAAGTTAAGCGATAAGTCAAGACAAATTCTCAGGGTCTCGTTAAAAAAAAATTCCCATATCACTTTCTGAAATAGTCTCATTTGTTCACGTCAATTGTCGTGGCATATCAATTCTCAGAGTCAAAAATCTTGTACTCATTTCAGTATTACCAAAAAATCCGTACCATATCCATAATATAAAAGAGAGTAAATATATTGAGAAAAATAATGTCTATATATATATATATCTACTAATCGCAACAATTAATGTATCTTCAATACATTCATAATGGGGACTTATGTTTACTTGACTGACTAATATGAAGAGAAACACAAGTGACGATGAAATGACAGCTGGTTATGACGTCCTTGAGGATTGAAGGCTTTCTCCTGCTTAGAATTTGGGTTTTCATCTTTTATTGACTATTTTATATGCAATTCCAAGAATAAATGGTGTGGCTCTGACTTCAAAGCACGCTCTAGGCCGTGCGTTGAATGAATTGATGAAATTTACTATGGGCATAGCCCATGTTTGACATTCATTCTCATTCTTTTTCTCTTTATTCATTTCAACCACACATTCTCCAAATAAAATAATATTACACATAAATCTAAAACTTTTCATAACTTTTCCACTACACATTCTCCCATCAACAACTATTCAAAAAATTAAAATCTTAAAAGAATGGGTGTCAAATACCCACTATATTTTTATATATAGTAATCCAAAGAAACCAAACTAACCCATAGTACTGTTGCATTCATTGTGAGCTTTGAAAATGACTTTGATTTCTGGGATAAGGACAATTTTTGAGCTGAGGCTTTTCCCCCTCTGTTAAATCCTATTTCTATCCCAAAGGAGAGGATCACGGACTCTAGTGCCCTTAATCCTAAATTCATATGAGTCAAAAAATTTCACCAAGTTATAGTTCTTAGAAAAGGAAAACACCAAATTCTTCCTTTCACAAGCTGATTACTGGAAATCATGCCAACAAGTATGGATCTACATGAATTGAGTGACACGAAGCTTTGTTAGTTTCGAATATCACTAAAGAAAAATGCATAAATCAGGTGCTGAAGAATTTAGGTGGTGGCCACCATTTTAGTGGTGGTACAAACATGGTACTTTTGCAAGGGATAAATCTTCCAGCAAGACAAATCCAACATCAGAATGAAACTTTTTGATGGAATGTAGAAGACAAAGAGGAGGGGAAAAGTAATTAATCCTTTTCAACACAGAAGATAGATATACACGGTTCCTTCATATAGCCATACATTAATACAAATTCAAAATGATTTTCAACTAGTATTCTACCTAACTCCACTCTAGCCTTACTTTACTGAACATATGTACAGCTTGCAGCACCAACTTGCATGAATTATAAATCATAACTTAAGCTTCATAAGTTACAAAAATATATGTCAAGCTAAAGNACTCCTCCTTGACATTTTTGTTGGAAACACCAAGACATCTTCTTAGTGTTTCAACCTTTCCTTAGGCAATGCTTTAGTGAAGATATCAGCTATTTGTTCTTCTGAGCTGCAATGCATCAACTTTACCTCCTTCTTTTCTTGTGATTCTCCAATAAAATGGTACTTGATGTTTATGTGTTTATGTATTTCCATGAAACACTGGATTTTTCACAATTGCTACAGCTGATTGGTTGTCACATAGAATGGTAGTTGTCTCATATTGCTATTACTCTCATTCAGAATTTTTCTCAGCCATATTGCTTGATTAGTTACCTCGGGTACTGCTATATACTCTGCTTCAGCTGTGGATTGAGCCACCGTTTTTTGTTTGATAGAGTTCCAGCAGACAAGACTTGAACCAACATAGAAGGCATAACCTTAGGTACTTTTCATATCACCCACTAAACTAGCCCAATCACTATCAATGAATCCTATCAATACCAGATTTTTTGATTTTCTGAAGCTGGTTCCATAGTCCTCTTTCCCTTTCATATACCTTAGCACTCTTTTAGCTGCTTGGAATTGAATTTCACTTGGATCTTGCCTGAATCTAGATAGCAAGTTAACAGAAAACATTACATCTGGTCTTGTGGCTATAAGGTAAAGCAAGCATCCAACCAAGCTCCTATATATCTTTTCATTAGTTTTCTTTGTACCATCATCCTTCATCATCTTTGAATTTTGAACTAAAGGAGTGTTAACTGATTTTCAATTCTCCATATTGAACTTCTTTAGCATACCTCATTTGGCAAACAAAAATACAATCTTCAGTTTGATCAACCTCTATTCCAAGAAAATATTTCATTTTAATCTAAGTCGTCTCAAAATCATTCTTCAATTCATCTTTTATCTTATTAATCAAAGTTGCATTACTTCATGCGATTAAGAGATCATCTACATAGAGTGAAATAATAAGCAAATCATCCTCAACTGGTTTGATATACAATGTTTGCTCATTAATACTCTTGTTGGAACTAAGGCTGCTAAGATGACTATCAATTCTGCTATACCAAACTTTTTGGCGCCTGCATCAAGCCATATAAGGCTTTCCTCAATAAATACACCTTATCTTTGTCTCCTTCTTCGGTAAAGCCTTCAGGTTGCTCAATGAAGATCTCCTCATTCAGATGCCCATTCAGGAAGGCACATTTTACATCGAGCTGATATGTCTTCCATTTTGATTGAAGAGCCATTGCAAATAACAATCTTATTGTTTCAAGTCTGGTAAAAAGAATGAATACATTAGTAAAATCAATTTCAAACTGCTAAGCATATCCTGTTACAACTAGCCTAGCTTTGAACTTATTAATTGAGCCATCACATTCAACTTTGTTTTGAATACCCACTTAATCCTATGACGTTTTTGTTTCTTGGCCTGTCAACAAGCAACCAAGTGTCATTCTTTTCAATTGCCTTAAGTTCCTCCTTCATAGCTTCTATCCAATCTTTGGAATGAGCTGCTTCATTATAGGTTACAGGCTCCAGAATTGCAGAATTTCCGGTGGCATAAATATCCTAAAGTGATCTGGTTCTTATAACTTCATTTTCTGAATCTAATTCACCCTCAGGTTTAGCTTCATCTCCCACATCTTCTTCATCATTACCAGGATCTTCAGTTTAAGAAATCAATCTTGGAGTTTCAGATTTGTTCACAGCATTTGACTCCCAGTTCCATGAAGAACTTTCATCTATTTTAACATCTCTACAGGAACCTACTTTGTTGGTTTGAGGGTTATAACCCTTAGCATTCTCACAATAGCTAACCAAAACTCCTACTTCAGCTTTCTGGCTTAACTTGTCTTTTTTGGCATCAGGTATATGCATATAGCACACACTTCCAAATACTTTCTAATGAGAAACATTTGGCTTAACTCCATACCAAGCCTCATAAGGAGTCAACTTGTCCAAAGCTTTAGAAGGCATNCATTTGGCTTAACTCCATACCAAGCCTCATAAGGAGTCAGCTTGTTCGAAGCTTTGGAAGGCAGTCTGTTTAGTAGATAAATTGTAGTGTTCACTGCCTCAGCCCAAAAAAATTTAGGCAGATTCTTCTCCAGCATTAAGCACCTAGCCATTTCCATTGTTGTTCTATTATTTCTCTTACAGACCCCATTTTGTTGGGATGAGTAAGGGATTGTTAACTGATGTTTAATTCCTACTTCCTTACAAAATCTGTCAAACTAATTTCTTGTATATTCAGTCCCATTATCAATTCTAATGGCCTTAGTTTTACAGTCACTTTCATTTTCAACCAGGCTCCTAAATTTCTGAAAGACTGCTGGAACTTCTGGCTTTATTTTGAGAAAGTAAACCCAACCCATTATGATGAGATCATCCATAAATAGGATAAAATATCTATTGCCATTCAGGGTTGAAGTCCTCATAGGTCCACAGACATCAGAATGAACTAGTTGAAGTCTAGTTTGAGTTCTTCTGGATTGTTTTTGGGGAAATGAAGTCTGGTTTGTTTTCCTTCTTGGCATATTTTCAACCAACTCATGTTCATTTAAATGCTTAAGTGAAGTGTAATTAACATGCCCAAATTATTTATGCCATAATTTAGATTCAACCGTAGTGCTAGTGAAGGCATGTGAATTCATATTTTTCCACTCAAATGGGAAACTTCTATGCCTCATCTCAACTGTCATCAACTCCAGATTATTTTGGTCCAAAATTGTGCAACTACTATCTTTAAATATTAAGGTATGGCTCTTCTCAATTAATTAGCCAACACTTATCAGGTTTTGGTCAATATTTAGAACATACAAAACATCATAAATAAATTTAGTTCATGTTGGTGTCTGAACTAAAAAATTGCTAATGCCTTCACTTAAACATACTCCACATTTTCCACTTTTTATTTTTGATCTGAAGTCATCATTCATCTCGACAAAAATATCTGCATTTAATGTCATATGATGAGAGCAACCATTGCCAAGTAACCATGTTTGAACTCTACTGCAGGCTGTGTAATTTAAGGCTAGAAATAGATGTTCTTCAGCCTGATCTTTAGCTACCTTTGCATGTTGAAGTTCATTCTTTTCCTTTAGATTTTTGCAAACCTTTTCTACATGTCCAAATTATTTATAAGACCTGCATTGGACTCCAGGTTTGAACCAATATCATTTAGGTGAGTGGCCTTTCCTTTTGCAATGTGGACAAGGAGGATGCTTAGCATCATTTCCCAAACTTTTAGCCTCAACTTCTTTCTTCTAGTTTTGTGGCTTCTTTCTACCAAAACTTGTTTGAGTTCTTTGCTTCCCTTTAGCAACAGAACACCCTCAGTCTACTTTTCTTGCCTAAACAATCTCCTTTGTTCAGTGGCTCGAAGGGCATTCACTAATTTAACCAAAGAAATGCTAGCCAAGTTTCTTGAATCTTCAAGTGAAGAAATCTTAGATTTAAACTTCTCTAGCAAAATGATTAGCACCTTCTCCACTATCTTCTTATCTGGTAAGTTAAGTAATCTGATCTGGTTTGCCATTTTCATTAATCTATTTGGAAACTCCTTAACCATTACAGAATCCTTCATCTTCGAAGTCTCAAACTCTCTCCTGATCAGAACCTGCATTTGTCTAGTCCTTTCATTACCTCTGAATTCTTCCTTCAACCTATCATATGCTTCCTTTATAGTTTCATAGGTGATTATCCTTGTGAATATAACATCTAAAACGGCTGATTGTATGTAAGAAAGGGCTTTAAACTTCTTGGCTATCTCCTCACTATGCTGATTCAGTTGGGCTATGGTAGGATTAGCTCTTAAAGGTGGTGGTTCTACTCCAATTTAAGTAATTTCCCATAAGTCATAGGCCTTTAAATAAGCCTTCATTTTTGCATACCAGAAGTCGTAATTCTCTCCTGTAAATGCTGAAGGTAGATGAGCTGAAGATCCACTTGAAGCCATATCGCTTTCTCTCTAAAATCACTCAGTTTTTTGTGAAGGGTTCTTATTGGTTCTCTCTCTTGTTTATTGGTATTTTCTAGGAGAATAAAAGAAAAAACAAATAGCTGAACTTACCGGATTTTCACAAGACTTAC
>CAIGRB010172805.1:7864-19675 GCA_903798255.1 Fraxinus quadrangulata | reverse complement strand
ATAATATGTGACCTTAAAAATGTGAGATTACTACTAAATTTATAATTTTGACCAATTAATTTGATAATTTGTGATCGAAAAGTATTTTGCAACTAATTTATTTGATAATTTGTTAACATAAAATAAGTTATGACATGTAAAATTTGCGATTTGTGATTGAAAAATAATATGTGACCTATTAATTTGATAATTTGTGATCGATATATAAATTATAACCTATAAAATTTGTAATTTGTGTCAAAAAATAATGTGTGATCTATTAATTTCAAAATTTGTGACTGATAAATAAGTTGTAATTTATGAAATGTGATAACTAAATTTTTGATTTGTGTGATCAATTAATTTCAAAATTTGTGACCGAAAAATAAGTTGCCACCTTTGTGACATGTGACTGAGACTTTTTTTTATTGTGGCTAATAAGTATCTGTGACCAAAATTGTATGATATAGTGATCTTAATATATTTAATTAATAAATTTATATCATGACCAGATTTTTGAAACTTTAAAACTTGTTTCTTCATTTTGAAATTGTATTTTCTAACTACCTTAAATGCGTGTTGATCCCTATCATATATCTATGGCCTTCCTAGCAACCAAGGGTATGTAATTTAAATAATGAATCAATAACATAAAATTAAACACGTATTTCTATTTCTCAAGTCTTAATCAGTCGGTTACAAAATAAAAACACTCCTGGTTGGGCGAGTTTTCGTTTATTTTTTTGCAAAGAGTCGTTGAAATTTATATTTTGTTACATATTAATCACACTATCTATCTCTATTTGTTCTAACTAATGAAATTGATGAGTTTGCAAGACAGAAAATATGAATTTTGTTTTGAATAACATTTTTTCATAAATAGGTTTTGAATAACTTACGTTTTGTTTTTCTTATTTTTAGTAAATTATTTTTTCAAAAAATAAATAATAAATAATAATTCTCACTTTTGTGTCCAAATTAGGGGTAGAGTCAGACTTTTTGTATTGTGTGGTCAATAATTAAAATGTAATTTTTAAAACACCATAATATTAATGAAAATAACTCAATACACTACTGCTATTGTAGTCTATGCGTTTTAACACTTTGAAAACATCATATAATTACATAATTGTAAATATAATCGACTACATTTTTTCTAAATATGTGCCATCAAATTATCACTTAACCATTGATCTCTCATCTGATTACGTAATCGATTCTTAACAATCTTCTTTGCAAAAAATACTCTTTTCGTAGCGCTAGCAGCTGGAAGAATTAACGTTAATATTACAAACCTGTAAACTAATGGATACACTTTATTTCTTAGGTCACGGCCAACTTTTTGCAAGATCACTTAACTATTCAAAATCTTAATGAGACAACGATTAATTTTATAAACAAATCCAAATAAATAATGTTGGAGATCAACTTGAATTGATATCTAGATATAAAGTTTAACTGTAATAATATTTAGTTTTACTAATACTGATTTATTATATCCATTTTAGATAGATTAATGTGGAAATTACAGTNTGAATTGATATCTAGATATAAAGTTTAACTGTAATAATATTTAATTTTACTAATACTGATTTATTATATCCATTTTAGATAGATTCATGTGGAAATTACAGTCAACCATTTTTTTTAGTACCAACTTCAAAAATTAAGTTTAAATTTTTTTAATACAAATATCAGGTGATAATATATTTTTTAAATATTAATAATAATATTATAAAATTAAAGAAATTTACAAATCCTAAAATTTTCATCTCCTCTCTCTCTCTTCTTCTTGTCCGTTCTCTATCTGTCGATGGCGCAGCCACATGCCTCCGTCTAGCGAAGTAGTCGTACCCTATCGCTGTCGCGGTCCACCACCATCGTTGCTCTCTCTCCATCCTCCTTCCTCTTTTTCTCCATGTGAAGCGGCCTGTAACGGTCCTCGTGCGCAGCTCGAAGCGGTGAAACGCTGCTATGACACTATTTCATTGTGTGCTGCGCTCTCAGGCGCGACGCTGCGCCCTATCCCACTACGGACGTTCACAACGATGTGCCGCAGTCGTCGCGATATTTTTGTTGTGGTTTCTTCCTCCGATCCTCTTCTTTACCGGAGTTTTTATTAGTGATTGTTGATGTTATGCAAACTGTGGTGGTTGTAGTTGGTGGTGGTCGCTTTGGCGATGCTAGTGAGGTGGTGATGATGTTGGCGGTGCTCGTGGTGGTGGTGATCCAGGTGAGGCAATAGCAGTGCTAGTTATTTTATGGGACGAATTTTGTTAATTGTGTTTTCAGTTGGTGGTGGTCATGGTTGTGGTGGTCGTGGTCGTGGTCGTGAGTGTGATGCGGTGGTTGTGGGGAGAAGTGGAAAGATGGATGTTTGTGACCAATTATTTTGTTGATTATGACTAATAAATTGGTTAATATATGACCAGTAAATAATATGTGATCTAAAAAATGTAATCGTGACTTAAAATTTGTTAAGTTGTGACCAATTAATTTGATAATTTGTGATCGGAAAATAATTGTGACTTATATCGAAAAATAATGTATGATCTATTAGTTTGATAATATGTGATTGATAAATAAATTGTGACCTATAAAATTTGTGATTTGTGATCAAGAAATAATATCTTACCTATTACTTTGATAACTTGTGATTGAGACATAAGTTGTGACTTATAAAATTGGTAATTTGTAACTGTGACGTCTATAATTGTAATTTGTACGTAACTGTGACCATAATTGAGCCCCATTTTTTTCCCCAAAATGCATTTTTAAATAATATTTTGATGGAAAATATGTGGTTAAAAAATAAGAAAATATTTTGGATTTACGTGTAATATTATTTTATTGAGAAATCTGTGGTTGAAAATAAGGGAGAAAAATGTATTTTGGGAATAATTGGGACCAAATAAAGGCGTAATATTTTGACCTTAATATATTTAATTAATAAAATATTTTTTATTAATTATTTAATTAATATGATTCAATTAAGACATGATTTTTGAAAGGGAAAATTGCAGCAGCGGTCCCTAATCTTTTCAATTTTTACAGACTTTATCCTAACCTTCATTTTGTGCCAACGAATATCCCTAACATTTCATAAATATGTCGTTTGAGTCCAAATAGATGGAAAACATTCATTTGAGCGTTAGTTAACCAAGAAAAGTGGACATTGACTTATCGTTTTCATCATCTCTTCCCTTTTGTTGACCGCTTTCATAATTGCATTTATTATTTGAATTAATCTATTTTAAATTTAGATTAATTATTTGAAAAAGTTTAAAAAACTAATTCAACCCCCTTCTTAGTTAGTTATTCTTAAATTATCAATTGGTATCAGAGCAAAGTATTCATTTTGAATTTAAAGATTTAACAATCTTGAATAATAGATAACTACAATCTTCAAAATCTAGAGAGATATTCTACAAATCGTCATCCCTTATTTGATGGCACGCATTATAATTATTGAAAAAATAAGATGATAATTTACATTCAATCAATAAATTATAATATTTATGAAGTTATTTAATATGGTCATTATGTGCCTACTAAGATTATTGAAGTAGATGGAAAACCTGATCAAACTATTCCAAAGGCTAGAGATGAGTATGATCGAGAATGATAAAAGAAAATTATCTTTAAATGCCAGAACAAAAAATCTGTTTTATTGTGCCTTATATAGAAATGAATTTAATCATATTAGCACGTACAATTCTGCATATGATATTTGGCGTGCATTAGAAATTACTCATGTTGGCACTAGTAAAGTAATGGAAACCAAGATTAATCTTTTGGTTAAAGAATTTGAAAAAAATTTCGCGAAACAAAATAAACTCTTTGTTGACATGACTATTCGTTTCGCCGACACTGTTAATGGTCTCAAAGGTTTTGATCGTAAATTTACTAAGGGTGAGCTTGTAAGTAAAATGCTCATGTCACTATCGGAAGATTGGAGCTCATTAAGGGTGTTGATAGAGAATACTAAAAATATCAACTCATATCCATTGAAAAGACTTTATGGAACTTTGATGATATATGAGCTTAATAACGTCGAAACTAATGAGAAAATTAGAAAAAACAAAGAGGAATCAAATGAGCCTTTTAAGCGCCAAAATACTTTAAAATCGGTAATTGAATAAGGAACTATAAGTGAAAATATGAGTGATGAAGAACTCAATGATCTAATACTTCTTGTCAAAAAATAGAGAATTTTACGAAATAATCGAAAATTCCAAAAGAAGGAAGAAAATGGTGAAGAAAGAAGTAAGAAAATCATTTGTTATGATTGTGACAAGTCCGATAACAAGAGAACCGAGTGCCCAAATAAGAAGATAAGTATCAAGAAAAAGGTACTCCAAACAATATGGGATGAAAGCGAAATGATGATCGTGATGAAAATGATAGTCAAGAAAAAGTCGACAACATGTGCTTCATGGCAATCAAAAATAAAGTAAATTCTATTGAAAATGTTCATATAATGATTTATCTACCTCCTATGATGAAATTTTTGAGGAATTTTAAAATTGTGCCTTAAATCACTCCATTATTAAAAGAAATGCTACTTCTAGAAAAATGAAAAGAAGAAAATTTTAGAAACTCAAGAGGATGTCAAAAAGGAAAATGTTGATTATGATTCTTTAACTAAAGAAAATTTTTCTTTAAAGAAAAAGTTGAAGATCTAACTAAGGTTATTACAAATTCACTCAAGGTAAGAAAAAATTTGATCTAATACTTGGTGATCAAAGTGTGTTTTTGAAAAATGAGGAGTTGGATATAAACCATTTTAAAAAAAAAAAACCTTTCAAAAATTTATTTGTTAAAGTATCAAATTCCTCTCTTTCAAGCACTACATGTAGTCATTGTAATAAAGATTGACATATTGCTTATAATTGTAGGATGGAGGCCATATCATATTTGGAGATAATGCAAAAGGAAAAATAATTATAATTAGAAACATTGGTAATCATTCTTCTCCTTCAATTGAAAATACCTTATTAGTAGATAACCTCAAACATCATTTGGTCAGTATCAATCAATTATGTGATAAAGAATATCATATAAAATTCGATTCCTCCAAATGCCTTATTAAAGATGCTACATCAAACTATGTGATATTTATAGGAAGTCGAAGTAAATATGTTTATATCATTAATATCGAATTTGAAAGTGATGAAAAATACTTATCAAGTTTAAAAGAAGATACTTGGTCGTGACATAGGAGATTAAATCATGTTAATATGGATCTTCTCTAAAAACATTTCAAAAATTATTTTATCAAAGGTTTGCCAAATTTAAAATTTGAGAAGATAAAATTTGTGATACTTGTCAATTTGGGAAATGAGTGAAAAGCTCTTTTAAACCTAAATTATACTCTTCAACTACAAAACCGCTACAACTTCTCCAAATGGACCTTTTTGGACCCTCTAAAACCGCTAGTTTAGGTGGTAAATATTATGCATTTGTTATTGTCGATGACTTTTCTAAATTTACTTGGGTCATATTTTAAAATCTAAAAGAGGAAGCATTGAATGTATTTAAACATTTTTATAAAAAGGTTAAAAATAAAAAAAATAAAAGGATACTCCATTATAACAATTAGAAGTGATCACATTAGATAATTTGATAATATTGCCTTTGAAAATTTTTGTACTGAAAATGGATATCAACAAAATTTCTAGACTCCTAGAACTCCTCAACAAAATAGTATAGTAGAAAGGAAGAATAATACGTTGCAAAAAATTGCTAGGACTATGCATAAAGAAAATAGCTTGCCAAAATACTTTTAGGTCGAAGTCGTTAATACCGCTTGCTACATTGTTATTAAAGTTTTAGTTAGTCGAAAGAAAATTAAAACTCACTATGAGTTTCGGAAAAACATAATTCAAAATATCGGTTATTTCAAAGTATTTGGTTGCCATGCTTTATTTTGAACACAAAAGAAAACTAGGGAAAATTTGATTCAAAATCCGATATTGGAATCTTTCAAGGATATTTATCGACTAGCAAAATTTATAGAATCTTTAACAAAAGAACTCTAGTCGTTGAAGAATCGAAACATATTACTTTTGATTAAACTAATCCTCTTGATCGTGAGAAATGTATTATTAATGATGTAGGATTAATAATTCATTTTGAACAAATGAATATTCAAGATCAAAACAAGGAAGATTCAATAAATGCACACAAGGAATAAGTAAATGCTCAACAAAGTGAAATAAAACTTTCCGAAGTACCAAATGATCCTACTTCTAACAAAAGTATGGAGGTTTGTTCCTTCTCATCCAAAAAAACTAATTATTGGTGATCCATCCAAAGATATGACTAATAGAGCTTCTACAAAAAATCATCTTAATAGTCGTGCTTATTTCACATATTGAACCAAAAAAAACTTCAAAGAATTCGAGTTTGATGAATTTTGAATTCTGGCTAAACAAGAAGAACTAAATCAATTTGAAAGAAATCATATTTGAGATATAGTCGCTAGATCAAATGATCAAACTGCTATCAGTACAAAGTGGTTTTTTTAAATAAACGAGATGAAAACGGAATAATTGTCCGTAACAAGGCTAAATTAGTGATCCAAAGTTACAATCAAGAAAAAAACATTGATCTTGAGGAAACTTTTGCATCGGTTGCTAAATTAGAATACATTCACATGCTTCTTGCATTTTCTTGCCATAAGGATTCACTCTTTATCAAGTGAATGTCAAAAGTGTATTTCTAAATAACTATATTGAAGAGGAAGTTTATGTAGAGCAATCCCCGATTTTAAAGATCACAAGTATCTGGATTATATTTTTAAATTTAGAAAAGTTTTTTTACGGTTTAAAACAATCTCCTAGAGTTTGGTATGAANCTATATTGAAGAGGAAGTTTATGTAGAGCAATCCCCGATTTTAAAGATCACAAGTATCTGGATTATATTTTTAAATTTAGAAAAGTTTTTTTACGGTTTAAAACAAGCTCCTAGAGTTTGGTATGAAAAATTGAAGAAATTTCTAATTTCAAATGATTTTTCAATAGGGAAAGCGGATACTACCATCTTTATCAAAACAAAAAAGAATGATATGATAATCGTTCAAATTTATGTTGACGATATTATTTTTGGTACAACTAATATCTCTCCATGTGAAAATTTTCTAAATGTATGAGCAATGAGTTCGAAATGATTATGATGGGAGAACTCAAATTGTTTCTTGGACTCCAAATTAAACAAACTAATGATGGAATATTCATCAATCAACATAAGTACATATTGGACATGCTCAAGAGGTTTGAGATGGAAGACTTGAAGCCAATGAACACTCCGATGAGCACATCCATAAAATTGGACAAAGATGATAAAGGTATTTCTGTTAATGTAACTAAATATCGATTTATGATCGAATCCCTTCTTTACTTAACCGCTAGTAGATTCGATATTATATTTAGTATGTGGTTATATACTATATTTCAATCAAATCCTAAATAATCACACTTTAGTGTCGTAAAAAGAATTTTTAAATATCATAGTGGCACTAGAACCTTAGACCTTTAGTATCTAAAGGACACACACGTTGATTTACTTAGCTATTCGGATACCGATTGGGGCCAATTGCACTATTGATCGCAAAAGTACTAGTGGAACATGTCATTTTCTAAGATTTGCACTTGTGCCATAATTTAGTAAAAAACAAAACACCATTGCATTATCTACAGTCGAAGTTGAATATGTCTCGACCGCCAGTTGTGCACAAACATTATAGATGAAACAAACCCTTAGTGATTATCACTTATCATTTTCATATACATATCATATGTGATAACACTAGTGCCATAAATTTATCAAAAAAATCCCATCTTGCACTCTCAAATCAAGCGCATTAAAATTAAACATCGCTTTCTAAGAGATCATGCACAAAAATAAGATATTGCATTGGAATTTATAAATACAGAAAATCAATTTGCTGACATTTTCACTAAACCTCTAGCGCTTGATCGTTTCTCACATATTCGAAGAGGTTTGGGCATTATTGATAAGTTCAAAATACATGACTAAATTAAATTCATACTATGTGTTCTTACTTGATTTTTTATTTACTATATGTTTAGTTTAGTATGGTATTAAAAAAAGGACGACTTCCGGTTGATCGGAAGTGGTCAACCGGAAACCCAAAAAGTTTGAAACCAAAAAAAAAAAAGATGGTCGATCGGACTGTCACGATTTCCATTTTTTTAAACCCTTCAAACCCTCATTTTCACCCATTGCTTCTTCATAGATCTACCTCCAAATTCACCATATCCACCATTAATCTTCAAGATCTCACCAAGATTTCAAAAACTCTTAAAACCCCCAATTTTTCTTCCACCATAGCTTTCTTTTCTCTCACTTCGATGGTCGACAGCCTTCTAAATTTTCTTTCTTCCATTTTCTAATATGCCAAGGGTCAAAATACCGGAAAGAAACTAAAAAGGGAAAGGTTGCCAACTTCTTCATCGGAGGACGAACCCGAGGTGCCGAAAAATCATTTTGATAAATCACCCATCCTTATAGGCAAGACCGTACATTTTGCGAATTTTACTCTTCAAGCACCTGCATTACATGTATAAGAATTCTTCATAAGCATGGATTGGGTCTCGATTGCATCTATGGAAGAAAATGCATATCCTAAACTTATGAAAGATTTTTACAAAAAATATGGTTTATATTCCTCGTACGGGTAGCATTTCTTGTTTTCTCAAAGGAAAAAAGGATTATAATTACCAAAACCCTTTTATGTTATCTCCTTGAGCTCGAAGAAAATGTGCGAGTCAAGTGTTTTGTCTTAACTCATCCAACCTTTGATGATTATAATTCTATCATTGCATGTGGTAGAGTGACTGGAAAAATTTTTGAACATCCAATAAAACTTAGCTCAAACCAACTTACCTTGTAAAGCTTTTCACATTATCGTTGCCCACGTTATCCTTCCTAGGAAAGTTCATCTCGACGAAGTTACTTCGACCTGTTCTTTCTTGATTCCTTTTTAGTCGGGTGAAAATTAAATTTTCCAACAATTGTCATTGGTCATATGAAAATCGTCCATTCCACCACTCGCATCAAGGCTTTTACCCTTTGGCATGCTTCTTTCTAAAAATTTTAAACATTTTGAAATCCCTCTAAATGATGATGTCTTCGTTTTACTCCATCACACCGACATTATCAATACTCATATTCTTAAACACATGAAAATTTTCAAGGAGAATGGGCAATGGGTAGCCCATACTAAAATATTTGATCCGGACTCGCGACCTTCAACTTTACCTCACGAAGGAGAGAAGACGAAATTTGTAATGATCATGAGGATGACGTACCACGGGTTCTTAGTCCTCCTCATGACATCCCGAGATCGAGTGCTCATCCACCTTCCAACATTTTTACTTTTATTAAGGATCACTACAATCTCCTCAACGGACGTAACGATTCACTTACATCCTCCATCGATGGGCTTGACAGGATGTTTCGCCTAATGCAAGTTCAACAAGATGCAATACAAGCTCAACAAACGACGATGCAGATTTAGTAAGATGTCTTTCATGATTACTACAACGTTCAACAAAGGCAATGCAAGCTCAACAAAATGCCTTTTATTCTTAGTTCGATGCACTCTTCCCACCACCGCCTTCTTTAGAATCTTAGATGTGACTTTATGCATATGTAGTTTAGTCATTATGTTAATCTAAGATTTTTGTATCCCTACCTTTCGTAAACTTATGCTTTGACTTGCATATGTATGCAATATCCTATATTTTGCATTTTTTTAGGCTTCATGTGTTTACTTAAGGGGGAAACTTGTATCGTTTCTTATGGTTGTGTTTTGATCTTAAATGCTATATGTTTTTACTTATGCCAAAAGGAGGAAAACATGTGGGATGATATGCTTGATAAAAACGTGATGATAGATGGATATGTTCAAAATGCTTGCCTTGATAGACATATACTTTAAAGTGAATGGCTATTGGTTTGTAAAAGATATGGAGAATATATGGAATACATTGAAAATTTAAGATTTATATTATTTATCAATTGGCCAATATTAATTTGTGAATCATCTTGTTTGTCATAATTAAAAAGGGAGAAATTGTTTACATATGGTTGATTATAATCTTAAAGTTTTGATTATAACAAATAAGTTAATCTTATTCACTAACAAGTTGAATTCAAGTGATTATTGAAAAACATGCGATGAAAAATTGATCAATAGTCGTAAAAAAATCAAAAACTATCATCACAAATCGAACTCATGAAGAAAATCAAGATCAAAATCACACATTCAAAAACTTAAGAGCCTAACTTTAAAACAAGATCAAGGACTTGATTTCTTAAATAAAGTGTAAAGGTACTAATACTTTGATATTTGGTAATCAATGCTTAAACTCAAAATCCATATATGTATTAAAAACAATTTTGTGTATTAAAAGTCATTTTAATGCAATGTTTGATCAAATATAAAAATGACTTTTAAAAATGATATTTGGACTTGAAAAAACATTTTTTTATCTTAAAATGTTAGTTAAAAATACTTTCCAAAAATTCATGCCTTTCAAAACGTTCGAATCAGAACAAATGGGGTCAAAACGTAAAAAGACCGAACTGACGGGTGATCGATCGCCCGGAAGAGGTGGTCGACTGGCCAAATGAAGCAGTCGATTGAAAATTTTCAATGGTCCAAAATTTGATAGTTTTGATATCTGATTTTTACTATACAAACGGCTATATTAGTCATCCGGCAAGAGGCGGGTAGACTGGACGAGTCATCCGAACTCTCGGATTTTTTTAACGTTCTGAACTCTATAAATACATCAACTTCTTGCATTCTATAAAACATTTTTTAAGAGCATTAAAGTGAGAAATACTTGAGCAAAACTCTATGAGCTTACATCTTTTTTAATTTTTCAAACATTTATTTTGAACTTTTGATTAATTGAATCAATTTTTGAAAATCATATTTTTCATCAAAGTTCTCTCATCTAACACTTGAGCTTCATTCATTACTATTTATTTAAATGTTAGCATATTTGTCTATTTATACTTAATTTGTATAAATTATTTATTTAGAGAGAAGATATAAATTGTAAAATCATTACTTTAAATTTGTTATTGAGACCCCGTAAAGCTCAATATTGTATAAGGATCGATACTCCTTATTTGTAAGTCATCGGAAGCATTGTAAATTGTTGGATTATACCATAAGTCAATCAATATAGTAAAAATATATTTCTCGTGTCAGAGAGATTGGTAATAGATGACGTAGATCATTGTTTTGGATCGAACCTCCACAATTATATTGTTTGCACAATCTCTTCATTTTTACTTATCGCTTTCATATTTGAGTTTATTATTTAAATTAATCTATTTGGTCTTTACTTGGTTAAATTTGATTAATTCTTCGAAAAAGTTTTAAAAATCAATTCACCAACTTTCTTGGTTAATTGTTTTTGGGCTATCACTTACCAAACACCACCACCATTGCCACCTTCAACCCACACCCACACTACCACCACAACTCCCACTCACCACCACACACTACCAGTGCATGCACCCTCTATCATCACCTTCCAGCTTACTGCACATACGAAAATCAAACCCAGAAAACTCACCCCCACACTCAAAAACCAAACCAAAAAATGTAACTGATTTTATCTCTATTAAACCTAGAAATCAAATCCCACCCTACCCAAATTAAAACGAGATTTGGATTTCTCCCAAGTGAGTTTGCGAATGGGAAAATTACAGCAATACGAGATCGGGATTTGAAATCCTATAAGTTGCATCAATTGTTTGTCCCATTTTTTGTTGAAATACCATCA
>CAIGRB010172796.1:959-12191 GCA_903798255.1 Fraxinus quadrangulata | reverse complement strand
CTGAAAATAAAAAAATTAATATTATGCACAGGGTAATTCGGATTGAGTAAGGAGCGATACTCTTGGAAATCTTAGTATTCTCCAATCGAAATGTCCCGGCCAAAATAATGTGGGAACTTTATCTTTCCTCTTTTCTACAAAGAGCACACCCAAACCTCTCGAAAAATGGTAAAAATATTGCCAAAATTTTGACAGAAAACTTGACAATTCGTTTTAAAAAGCAAAAACTATTTTTAAGATAGAAAATGCTAAGTGTACATAATAAATGTACACAATATGATGTGGCAACCATCCTTTCGTTGATGTAAAAATATCATATTTGAATTAAAAATTTTGATCAATGCCACTTGTAATTATGTAGACCATATGTAGACAATTATGTTCTTGTAGCATCACTCTTTTAAGATCAACAATTGAACCATTTGCCATTAATTCCATTATAAATATATGTTACAGCTCATGGCACTGAGAATTTTGACACGGGATCAATTGGTTTCTTTGTTCTCCAATTATGCAATTTTGAAGTCTAAGGCGTTCAAACTTGGAGAGTAATTTTAGCCATGTTGGGCTTCTAAAATTATATGGGCCCAACAAGGCCTATATGGGCCAGCCAATGTGGGCTCTCACTCTACATTCGAGCTGGTATGGCTTAGGGTAGAGGTCAACTAGTCAACGACACGATTTATTATTGGTCCGTTTGCTCAAACTTAAATAACTCGATACATTTTGACATCTCTAACTGAGTGTAAACATGTATATATATTGAAAACCGATAACCATTTCATTAAGTAATATCGCCACAGATAGTGGACGAGAAAAATCGAGGAGGACAATAGATCCATTGCATAACTAGACTACTGTCAGCCCCTTGAAGGATGACATGTGCAATAGCATGGGCATGTCTTGCCCTCATGCTGGATTTGCACAGACAGTGTGTTGATGGTGCACGCTTTGGTTCTCGGGAGCAAGGCAAATGTGGGTTTCAACTTATGGGCAGGATGCTTCAGTTTGGCCAATGTCATAGTGTTGTGAGTTGGCAAGAATTAGCAAGGCATGAATGGATTCAGCTTGCAGTTCAGTGTGCTTAGTCCACAAACTCGGATGTCCCGAACATGCACATGTGTGACATGTGTCCTGGTCGATTTTTCTTGTCCATAATGTGTGGGCAGTTTCTGGGTCATGGAGGATAGTTTTTGGCAGTTTTGGCCATGGTGAGTTGGTTTATCCTTTGGCAGTTAAGGATATTAACTGAACACTCGAGTTTTGGCTTATAAATAGTGTATACTCGGGCTAATGAGATACAAAAAATGTTGTGTTCCTTCAGCATATAGTGAGTTCTTGTATTTATTGTGGAGTAATAAAATACGAGTTGGGTTTTTCCGTAAACACTATGTTCCTTTACTATTTTAATCATATCTGTGTATGTTGTGCAATTTTGGGTAGGCTAACTGAGTGAGACCTTAGTGCCATCACAGGCAGAAATTTGGCCAAATATTTTAGCAGACTTCGTCCCTGTGACAATTGGTATCAGAGCGCGGTTGCTGTAATCGATGGGTTTCGTTTTCAAATATGGCTGCGAGTCAAAATTTGAAAGATCGGGTTACTGTGCTGGAGGATTTCGTTGGTTCTCCTATGACTGACGATACAGTCACTTTGGTTGCACAAATCTATGCACACAGCGATGTGCACACAGAATTGAGGGCACAGTTTGAGGAATATGCTGGTGGTGTTGATGAAAAATAGTCTTCCATTATGAAAGATTTGTTGGATATTACTGATAGCACCAAGTCTTGGTTTGATGCCTTTGAGAGTGAGATTTTCTTGCTGAAATTGGCACTGAATAGTGCTACTGCGCGGGATGCAGTGAGTGCTTCGAAAATGTGTCACTGAACCGAAACCGTTCAATGGTGCCCGTAACGCCTAAGAGTTGGAGAACTTTCTATGGGATATGGAACAGTAGTTCAAGGCTGCTCGTATTCCAGAGGATGAACGGGTTAACATCACTTTCATGTATCTTTCTGGCGATGCAAAGTTGTGGTGGCGGACTCGGGTAAAGGATGATGAATCTAACGACCGTTTACTAGTTGTTACGTGGGAAATGTTGTAGAAGGAGTTGAAGGATCAGTTTCTGCCTTGCGTGGCCTGGGTTGCAAGGGATGCTCTAAAAAAGCTAAGGCGGACTGACAGTGTTCGAAAATATGTGAATGAATTCAGTAGCCTCATGCTGGATATCCTGAATATGTCCGAGGAGGACAAGCTCTTTAACTTCATGTCGGGATTACAAAGTTGGGCATAGGCGGAATTGCGGAGGCAAGGAGTAAAGGACCTTCCTTCTGCAATGGCTGTAGCAGATTGTCTGGTTGATTACAAAATGGGCAACAGTTATTCTATTCAAAGGAAGATCAATGAGAAAAAGGCTGGTACTTCGAAAGATTGGAAGAAGGGAGATAAGAAAAAACAATTCGATGCTCCTAAATCGAAAGATGGTGATCAGTCTCAACTGAAGTCGAAAGGTTTCAGTGGCTGTTTCATTTGTAACGGTCCCCATCGTGCAAATGATTGTTTGAAGAGGGAAAAACTGAATGCTTTAAGGCTGAAATGTGATGATGATGACGACTCAGGTGATGTCCCATCTAGAGTAAATCCATTACATCTTGTGAATGCTATTACTACTCTACAGCAGGGCTTGATGTACATTCAGGTTACTGTTGATGGGAATGAGGTCTTGGCAATGATGGAAACAGGTGCTACCAACAACTTTGTAAGTTCGAGAATAGTTGAGAAGTTGGGTTTGAGCATGACTCGAGTAGATACGAAAATTAAGACTGTGAATTCTGCAGCACAGCCTGTGAATTCTCTCAAAAAGCTAAGGCAGACTGGCAGTGTTTGGGAATATGTGAATGAATTCAGTAGCCTCATGCTGGATATCCTGAATATGTCCGAGGAGGACAAGCTCTTTAACTTCATGTCGGGATTACAAAGTTGGGCACAGACGAAATTGCGGAGATAAGGAGTAAATGACCTTCCTTCTGCAATGGCTGCATCAGATTGTCTAGTTGATTACAAAATGGGCAACAGTTACTCTGTTTAGAGGAAGGGCAATAAGAAAAGGCTGGTACTTCAAAAGATTGGAATAAGGGAGATAAGAAGAAACAGTTCGATGCTCCTAAATCAAAAGATGGTGATCAGTCTCAACTGAAGTCGAAAGGTTTTAGCGGCTGCTTCATTTGTAATGGTCCCTATCGTGCAAAGGATTGTCCGAAAAGGGAAAAGCTGAATGCTTTAAGGCTAAAATGTGATGATGATGATGACTCAGGTGATGTCCCATCTAGAGTAAATTCATTACATCTTGTGAATGCCATTACTACTTTGTAGCGGGGCTTGATGTACATTCAGGTTACTGTTGATGGGAACGAGGTCTTGGCAATGATGGAAATGGGTGCTACCAACAACTTTGTAAGTTCGAGAATAGTTGAGAAGTTGGGTTTGAGCATGACTCAGGTAGCTACGAAAATCAAGGCTGTGAATTCTGCAACATAGCCCGTGAAAGGATCTACTGAAATCACCTTTCGAGTGGGCTAATGGGAGGGACGGTGTAATCTGATGACAGTTCCCTTGGATGATTTCGACTTGATCATTGACATCGAGTTCTTTATCAAAGCAAAGGCGTCGGTGGTGCCACATCTGAATGGGTTGTATATTGCAGATGAGGAAAGCCTTTTCTTTGTACCAGCAAAGTATATGTACAGAAATAAAGACAAGCAGGTTCAGGAGGATCGACGTCTGCTAAACAGTTTAATGCCGATTTGAAGAAAGGAGAAGTGACTTTTGTTGCTGCTCTGGCGAAAATCAAGGAGGATTAGGTTGTGGAGGTGCCTGATTAGGTTGCAGGTGTTTTGGAAGAATTCGTGGATGTGATGTCTCTAGAACTTCCAAGGACTCTTCCACCTCGTCGTGCCATTGATCACAAAATTGAGCTCGTACCTGGTGCAAAAAGCTCCTGCACAGGCCCCATATCAAATAGCTCCGTCAGAGTTGGCAGAGTTGAGAAGATAGCTTGATGATTTACTTGATGCGGGATTCATTCAGCCTTCAAAAACTTCATACGGTATCCCAGATTTATTTTAGAAGAAGCATAATGGCTCCATGAGGATGTGTGTGGATTATCGTGCTCTAAATAAGGTGATGGTGAAGAACAAATACCCGGTGCCTAATGTTGCTGACTTATTTGATCGGTTGGCGAAAGCTTCTTTCTTCACCAAGCTGGACTTGCGATCGGGCTATTGACAAGTAAGAATAGCTGAAAGGGATGAATCAAAGACTGTCTACGTGACGAGGTATGGTTCCTTTGATTTTCTAGTTATGCCCTTCGGGCTGACGAATGCACCTGCTACTTTCTGCAATTTAATGAATGATGTGCTGTATGAGTTCTTGAAAAATTTTGTGGTAGCATACCTGGATGATATTGTGGTATACAATCGATCATTGGATGATCACGTTGCTCACTTGGTGAAGGTGTTCTCACGGCTTAGAGGACACCAGCTGTATGTTAAGAAGGAAAAGTGCGAATTTTGTCGATCTGAAGTTATGTTTTTTGGGACATTGGGTCGGTCAAGGCAAAATCAGAATGGATGAGAAAAATGTGAAAGCCATTATAGAGTGGCCAAGTCCATCCAAGGTGGCTGAATTGCGTTCTTTTCTTGGATTAGCTAATTATTATCGACGGTTCATACAAGGCTACTCCAAGAAAGTGAACACCTTGACGGATTTGCTGAAGAAGGATCGGAAATGGGAGTGGTCCAATGAGTGCCAGCGGGCTTTCGAGAAGTTAAAACAAGTTGTTTTTACTGAGCCAGTATTGCAGTTGCCTGACTTTGAGAAGCCGTTTGAAGTACAAACTGATACATCTGACCGTGCTATTGGGGGTGTATTGGTACAGGAGTGCCATCCGACCGTTTATAAAAGCATGAAATTGAAAGAGGCAGAACAGCGTTATTCAACTCATGAGAAGGATATGACTGTGGTTGTTCACTGTCTTAGAGTTTGACGCCATTATTTATTGGGAACGAAATTTACTGTTCTCACAGATAATGTTGCCAACACTTATTTCAGGTCCCAAAAAAAGTTGTCGGCAAAGCAAGCTAGATGGCAGGAATTTCTTGCTGAGTTTGATTTTGTGTGGGTGCACCAACCAGGCAAACATAATTAGGTTGCTGATGCACTCAGTCGGAAATCCATGGAAGCATATGTTTCGGCCTTGACGATGGTCGAATCTGATTTTCTTGATAGAATCAAGTAGTAGGCTGAGAAAGATGCTGCATATGCTAAGTTGTCATAGTAGATTAAAGATAGTTTGGTAAGAAGGTATTGGGTCGAAGATGGGTTGATCTATACCAAAGGCAGCAGACTATATGTTCCTTCAAAAGGAGGACTGAGACAAGAATTGTTGAGGGAAACTCATGATCCGCAATGGGCAGGCCATTTGGGCATTGAAAGGATGCTGGCTTTGCCCTCAAAATTGTATTATTGGCCGAAGATGGATGACGAGGTAGAGGTGTATGTGAAGTCTTGCTTGGTGTGCCAGTAGGATAAAACAGAAATGAGGAAAGAGGCAGGTTTGCTCCAGCCTTGTCGGTTCCAGAACGGCCCTGATAGTCGATTTCTATGGATTTCATTTCTGGTTTCCCAAAGATTGATGGGTTCAAGTCCATTCTGGTGGTGGTGGGCAGATTCTCGAAGTATGTAGTTTTTGTTCCTACTCTACACAAGTGCACAACAAATGTTGCTGTAGGGTTATTCTTCAAGAATGTGGTGAAGTATTTTGGAATACCCGAAAATATTGTGAGCGATCGGGATTCTCGGTTTACAGGCAGGTTCTGGACTATACTGTTCAACATGATGGGGTCTGAACTTAAGTTTTCTACAGCAAATCAGACAGAAATGATAAATGCTTTGCTGAAGGAATACCTCAGACACTATCTTACAGTCAGTCAGAAGAATTAGGTTACTTTATTGGATACTGCTCAGTTTTGCTACAATCTACATCAATCATCTGCAATAGAGATGTGTCCGGCTGAGTTGACTATGATACACATGCCCAAAACGCCTCTTGAGATTGTGAAAGATGGGGAACACAATGTGTGTACAGTTGCTTTTCGGTTTGCACATGATAAACAAGAGATGTTGGAGCAGACTAAGGAAAATCTTGCGAAGGCTGCCCGTTGGATGAAAAAGTATGCTGATCAGAATCGCAGAGATGTGGAGTTCCAGGTCGGGGATATGGTGCTGTTGAAACTAACTCCTCATATTTGGAAGAAGATTAATAGCAAAACAGTGGACCGTGGACTTGTTCAAAAATATGATGGTCCATTTGAAGTAATCAAGCGAGTGGAAAGGGTAGCATATCGGCTGAAGCTACCTGATTGTTTGAAAGTTCATCCAATCTTTCACGTAAGTTACTTAAAGCCCTTTAATGAAAGTTGGTGTGGGAAGAGCGTTTGCAGGCCAAGAGGACTCTTCCTATGATCAAAAAGCAGTATGATAAGGAGGTGGCAAAGATTCTGGGTCACCGAACAATGGGGGCAAGCAAGAAGAACAGAGGACTGATTACTTAGTCCAGTGGAAAGGTGGAAGCAGGATTGATGCATCCTATGAGAGGGATGTTGATATGTGGCAGTTCAAAGACAAGATCAAGGAGTATCTTAGCTCCATTCCGACGAGGTCGTTGGACTCTTCTAGTGGGGAAGGTTTGTCAGCCCCTTAAAGGCTGACATGTGCAATGGCATGGGTATGCCTTGCCCTCATGCTAGATTTGCACGGACAATATGTTGATGGTGCACACTTTGGTTCTCGGGAGCAAGGCAAATGTGGGTTTCAGCTTGTGGGCAGGATGCTTCAGTTTGGCCAGTGTCAAAGTGTTGTGGGTTGGCAAGAATTAGCAAGGCATAAATGAATTCAACTTGCAGTTCAGTGTGGTTAGTCCACAAACTCAGATCTCCCGGACATGCACATGTGTAACTAGAGGTGGTAAACGAGCCGAGGGATTCGTCGGCTCGGCTCGTAAAAAATGAGCCACGAGCTGCTCGGGCTCGTAAAAAAGATGAGCCCGAGCAGGCTGGCTCGCTAGTCTCGGTTCGTTTGGGACGAGCGGCTCGTCAAAATTTTTTATTTTTATTTTTATTTTTTTAAAGATTATACCCAGTTAAAAAAAATAAAATTTTGACGAGCTCACGAGCCGAGCTCGGCTCGGCTCGTGAACCACGAGCTCGTGGGCCGAGCACGAGTAAACGAGTCGAGCCGAAGCTCGGCTCATTACAAACGAGCCCGAGCTCGGCTCGTGACGAGCACGAGCCGAGCTCGTGCTTATACGGGCCGAGCCAAGCCATCTCTATGTGTAACATGTGTCCTAATCGATTTTCCTTGTCCATACAAGTAGAATGTGTGGGCAGTTGCTGGGTCATGGATGATAGTTTCTGGCAGTTTTGGCCATGATGGGTTGGTTTATCCTTTGGCAGTTAAGGATGTTAACTGCAAACTTGAGTTTTGGCTTATAAATAGTGTATACTCAGGCCAATAAGACACAGAGAGTGTTGTGTTCATTCAGCATATAGTGAGTTCTTGTATTTATTGTGGAGTAATAAAATACGAGTTGGGTTTTCCCGTTAACACTGTGTTCATTTACTATTTTAATCATATATGTATGGGTTGTACAATGTCGAGTAGGCTGATTGAGTGAGACCTCAGTGTCATCATAGGCAGAAATTTGGCTACGTATTCTAGCAGACTTCGTCCATGTGACAACTACCAAAAATAATAAAAGATGCTCCAACATAAACCATATTATTTGCTTCTCGAGAGACAAATTGGCAAGAGTCACACCCAACATCCGAGTTGAGAGCTTAAATGAATATTTTTAAGAGTAACAAAATTTGTTGAGATAAGTCAATAAAAAAAAAATTACATATCAAGTAATCTGGTATCTTGTGTCTGTCCCTCTGGTATATTGTACAATAATAAGAATAATATTTTGTACGATTAATATGACTTGGAACTTGAAGAAAAATGACAATATTTAAATCATAAATTTAAAGAAACATGCATCTTCTTGATTTGCGTGGCTTTCTCTTCACTTTTGGGGGTCGCAAAACAACCTTTATTGCAGTGTCAAATACGGCTTTCACGTTCTGTAAACAAAAAATAATTCAAAAAATTAGAATTAGAAAAATGCCCAAGAAATTGGTCTTAATTTGCAGAAAATTATACCTGTTGAGTTTTGGCACTGCACTCAATATAAGTAGCTGCACCAATCATCTTCTTCAATTCTTCGCCCTGATAGGAAAGAAATGTCCTGAATTCAAATTTTGCTTGAAAAACTATTTCAGGGTCATGGTCCTCATGGACTTATATATTTCAATTATGCTACTTGTACAATATTCTCTATACGTTGGATGATATTTAAATAGGTGGCAAAATCGAGATCATTGATTTTTTAAGTGTTGGAGAAATCAATAGTAAAATTATGTATCATATAGGACAATGTAAATCAGAATGTTAACTAGAATTTATGTATAGCAAGATGTATATAGTTAACCTGTGCAGTAGTTATAGGAGTCGTCCCAGGATGATCGCTCAAGTATTGCTTGTCATCGCGTAAATCTGCAATCACATATTATTCGACACGACATAATAAAACTTCGATTAATTATCGAACTAATAATTAGTCTTACCGAGTTTGGTTCCGACGAGTACAATTGGTACATTTGGAGAGTAGTGTCTTAATTCAGGTATCCACTGTGATTAACAAACAATTATGTAGTCATGTTAGTGCAGGAGTAAAATGAAATTAATCTGAATAATTTGGGGAAAAAAACTAACCTTTTTGTAAATGTTTTCATAACTGGCTTTGCTGATTAGAGAGAAAGCTAATAAAAATACATCAGCTCCTCTGTAACTCAAAGGCCTCAGCCTGTTATAATCTTCTTGCCCTGAATTGCATGAATTCAGAAAAAAGTAAGTAAAGAAATGTCGTATAATTTGAAACAATCATCTACATGTATATCTTATTTTACATCATTTTTTACATTGTATTACGTGTCGACACATAATTGAACAGTTTTTAAAAATAACACACTTTCCCGCCCAACACTTTTTGAATTTGTATACAATGTACACGTAACACAAGGAATGTATACTTAGTATAATTCAATTTGAAATTTGAGGATCTTGATTGAGAATCTGTGACGGTACAATAAAGAACCCTTTAATAAGTCTATTGGAATCGACTTTGGACCAAAGGTATAAATTTAATTACCAGCAGTATCCCAAAGGCCAATGTTCACAGTACTGCCATCCACAACAACGTTTGCACTGAAGTTGTCGAATACAGTTGGCACATAATCCTATGAAATACGAAATATATAAAAAAGTTATAGGTTTCGATAATGTTAGAGCAAAATTTAATTTTCAAAAGCATACCGTTGGAAAAGTGTTGCTAGTGTAGGAAATGAGCATACACGTCTTCCCTACCGCACCATCTCCCACGGTAACACACTTGATAAATCTAGCCGTGTTCATTTCTTTTGCGTAGTTTCTTCTTCGATTCTAAAACTCAAAAGAATTTGTGTAATCTGCTCTTCGAGATTAATCCTAATTAATTTTATAGTGAGACAATGGAGATTTGGGTTTTAACAACCAACTAAATGATTGCTATGTGACTTTTCCTTAGCTTAAAGTTGAAGGACACGACCAAATGGAGTGTAAAAAAGTAGAGTTAGTTGGTTAAGTGTTGAACAAGGGAGGGGGAAAAGTGATTACAAAAATGAGGATTGCTTAATTTATAACTAATAAATAGTATGATTATATCATTGAAAGGTTTTGGAAATTTGTTGAGACCAATCTCCTAGAGAATAATTTTGCTACTGACATCGATGTTTCATTGAGTCGATATGTTCATGTTCTCGTTGTTGTAATATAAGATTAGTATCTTGATATAATAGTATTTGTAATGCCAAACCTAGGATTTTGGGAAAAGAATAACAAGCAGTAACATTTCGTGTGTAGCCAAAGCCATGTTTTTGTATCCTTAAGTTTCACCTGGATCTGTTAGATTTATCTGAATAAAAGTGTATATAAATGAGTAATTGGCTAAGAATAATGTTATTATTATCGGTGGTGATCATTACTCATTTAAGTAGCAGTAGGTTTCCTGATTCATTATTCAATGCATCACACGACTTTACAATTATAGTGTTATTCATATAATCATTAGTCTATACGACAATGAGTCTCTTAAAATGGGGGTGGGCCCCATGTCAATTTTATATTGAAAAAAATAAACCACCCACCACCTACATGTGTGTTGTCTGTATTGTTTCTGTAATTACATTTTTGTACGTTTAGAACTTCTCCTTAATTTATTGTTCAATAAAGTAGTGATGCATTTTAATGCATCGGAATAAATCAATGGGTACGTTGCCAGCTAGATTAATTATGGCCAAATCTATTTTTTGAGAAAATGTGATCAAGACTCACAATTTTTAAATTGTGAACGAGAAATAACTTATGACAAATTAATTTGATAAGTTGTGACTGTGAAATAATTGTGACATAAAATTAGTGACTTGTGACTGATAAAGAAGTTGAGACATATAAAATGTTTGATTTGTAACCGAAAAATAATGTGATTTATAAATTTTTTGAATTGCGATTGAGAAATAATTTGTGATTAATTAATTCGATAATTTGTGATAATTTGTATAGATTTATGACCTTAATATTTTTAATTAATTAATTAATATCTAATTTTTGAAGTTTTAAGCCTTATTTTTTAGTTTTGAAATTGAGCACACTTTATCTCTTAGATATGATTTTTTTTTTCATTTTTTAATCAATTGTAATAAATATATGTATTTAAATTTTAAATTCAGGTAGCCTGTTACAAGGGTTTGTCTTGTGATTATCAAGCTTGCCTGTGGACTGAGTTGTGAAACCCTCAAGTCCGACCAGGTTGGCTCAGCCCAATTCTTGTGGTCAGGCTCCCATTGGCCCAGCCCAAACGAGCCAGGCCCAGGAGCTCACTGGTGGCCCGATTACCTGATCACCCCAATATACTAGAAGGAAGAATTCACAAATCATGGTTTAAATTTCAACAACTCAAAATTCAGGTTTTAAGTTTAAAAAATACAAAAAATCAGGTATTTAGGTAATTAATTAAAAATATTTATTATTTAAATA
>CAIGRB010172785.1:0-22593 GCA_903798255.1 Fraxinus quadrangulata | reverse complement strand
CATATTGAGGTTCCTAAAGCTCAATAGTGTGGATCATGTTGAGATCCCGTAAAGCCCGACATTGTATAAAGATTGGTGCTCCTTATTTTTAAGTCATCAGAAGCGTTGTCAATGGTTAGATGCACCGTAAGTCAATCAATATAGTGAAAATGCCTTACTCGTGTCGGAGAGCTTGGTAACAGAAGACGCAGATCATTACTTTGGATCGAACCTCTACAATTATATCGTTCGCATCATCTCTCCCTTTTACTTATCACTTTTATATTTGTGCTTACTATTTGAATTAATCTATTTAGTCTTTACTTGCTTGAATTTATATTAATTCTTCGAAAAAGTTTTAAAAACCAATTCACCCCCCTCTTGATTAGTTATTCTTAGGCTTTCACCCTACCCCAACCCAACCCAACCCAACCCAACCTAAATCTACAAATCTGAGAAATCAACCTCTTCGAATCTTCGAATCCATGGCATCAGAAACCTATTGCCCAACTATGTAAATCTATGTAGGTTGGATTAGAGATCTGGACTTAACAACAGATAAAAAATGGAGCTTCTAGATAAAAATAAGGATTTTCTGCTGAAATGGTCTGCCAAAGAAACTATCTTGACCAAAGAGGAGAAAAAGAGATAAGAGATTGAAAAGAGCTTAGGGATTTTCTGTATGACGTCTAAGCAAGTTTCTGGTAAGGTCCATTTGTTGCTTCTAATTTGCCAGGGCGCTTGTGGCGGTCATTGCAACCTGTGGATGGGTGGATTATGATTGTCGACACGGTCGAGGTTGGTGGATTTTTGTTCGTTTGGTTAGGGTTGGGTGATGGAAGGTGGGCATAAGTGGGGGTTGAAGATGAACTGTTTCGGATGAATTTTTGGGTTTCTGATTCCATAGTCAATCAAGATGAAGTTTTGGGCTAAATGCATAGGCAGAGTTCCTTAGAGCTACTGCCACTGTAGCAGAGCGCAATATTCGATTCTGGGAACTCCATTCCCGAGTTTGTTGAAGTGTTCTCGGAGTTCTAAACCCAGATTTGCAGATTTGGGATGAAGAACAAGAAGGTGAAATGAGTTTTAAATTTTAATTATTTGATTTTGGTTATTTTAGTATTAAAAATATAAAATTAAAATTATAACCTTTTAAAATCAGTCAATATTATTATCAAAATCAATTATTTGGTTAATTAATAGTCAAACTAACAGAAATCATCCATTTGGACTTCAGCTATGGACATTTTGAAAGGTTTGGTACCATTGGTGACAAAAATGAAAGGTTTGGTACCGTGGGTAGCACAAATGAAATATTTTCGCTAAATCTGCTGCTAAATGAAAAGTTTGTTACAGCTGCTGCAATTATCCCTAAAAAAAGGTGTAATCTTGAATTAAAATAGTTCATAATGTTTCATCGTAAATCTTAGCAAGAAAGAGTCAATCGAACGTGCTTGAAATTTAAAAGTGCAAAGTTTAAAGACCAAATAACTTCGAATTAGTGTTTAAAAAGTTGTACAACCATTTAAATTTGATCACATCAATGATGACCTTGGATCACACTTTCTTCATCTTTAAATAGTATGAGATATATAGAGAATTTTGCCTTATCTTACTCTAAGATAATCTATGATAGTATAGAGGTCTTCCCCATATCTATAGGACTAAAAAACCCTAAAACTAATCTAGAATACCCTAGTTCTTATTAAATCCGGTTTCCAGAGAGTGCCTGGATTCGAATCTTTATTTTATTCACCTTTTCGAAATAGCTTCGACTATACACAAGCCCACTTCGGCCAAGACACAAATGTGTAATTTCCTCTCATGGGTTACTCACCTGGTACAAACGGGCCATGTCTAAATTATATAAAAATTGTAACTTTAGTCCCTAAAATTTCATCCTTCTTTAGTATTGGTCCTTGAACATTTTTTAAGCCTCCATATTGATCATTAAACTATATGAAATCTTCCAATTGGCCTTTTGTTTCTTCGAATCACGTTCCAATAAATACTTCCCAACACTAGTGTGGAGATCCATCATTTGATACAATTAATCTCTCTCTCTTTTGCTTGATTCATTCCTAAATTATTCTACTTTTTAACTTAGGTTTTCTAAAACGGAAATGATAAAAGATCCCGTCATACTCGATGCAACACTACAAACAAAATTAGCTTTTGCAACGTCAAAATGGCAATATTCATTAATTGAGTATTGCTAAAGGGGTTTATCTCAACGTTCTAATAAGTGAATGTTGTCATTGGTCAACATAATTGAGTTTTGACAATATTTTTTAAATGGATGTTGCTAATGTTGCCTTTTGCAATGTTCATTGACTGTTGCGAAAAATTTTATCTTTTTCAACGTTTATTAAACGTTATTAAAATTTGATTATATAGCAATGTTCAGTGACTATTACTAAAACTTTTAATATATAGTCTTTTGCCACGTTTATTCACTGTTGCGAAAATTTTAACATTTGCAAAGTTCCTTCAATTTTGCTAAAAGTTTCATTTTTTGCAACGTTTATTGAACGTTGTTAAAATTTGATTTTATAGCAACGTTCACTACATGTTGTAAAAAGTCTTACTATATAGCTTTTTGCAACATTTATTGATTGTTGAGAAAAATTTCACTTTTTGCAACGTTGTTTAAATGTTGCCAAAACTTTCACATTTTGCAACGTTTGTTGAATGTTGCAAAAAGTTCTTTTTTTTTTTTTCTCAAATGAAGTAATATATGGGCTCAAATTGTAGAAGCCCAATTAAAAGGTACACATCCCTACTATATATTACTACACTGATTAAAATAGAGGATGAGCTCATCACTGTTCATTCACGAGAAAGAGTTTTCACACTTCATTTGGTTCAACACGGTTCAAAAACTGGTTTCCTTCTATTCATCAGTAAATATTTCTTGCCTTTACACAAGCAGTCACTAAGGTTTGAAGGGCTTGTTCAAAAAAAGGAAAACCTCCCCTCTACTCCAAACCCCCTAAACCTCAGCACCTTCGCTGGTGAATATGTCACTCGCCCGCCACCTCCTCCGCAAACCACCGTCAAACCGAAGCAGGCTGAAGTTGACGAGACTACAAAGATTGCAAAGAAGAAGTCCGAGGCTATTGAGAGATAGGCTACCAAAGAAGAGTTCCTGTTACAACCTATTTTAATTAGTCAAAGTCAAAGGCGGAATTGTCAAAGTCATATTCAAATTGGACTTAAATGAAGCAAATCATTTGATTAGCACTTATTCCATAATTGATAAAATATGATGGTTAAGATGTATTAGGTGTGAAGTTGAGGATTTACTTATATATCCTTGAAAGTAAGGGACTTTCTTTGCAAAAAGCCCATTAACTTAGCAATTGGAAACCTATTTCCTTTCATTTTCGCACACACACACACACACACGACTGAGGGTAGAGAGAAGAACTGAGAGAGAGACCGAGGAAGAAGAAAGGAAAAAAGGGGAAGAAAAGAAGAAAAAAGAAGGAAATGAAGGAAGAAGGAGTAAGTATAATTTACCTCAATTTTGGGTGTAGTTCATCTATTTATTCAAGAGATAAAAGAATAATTTATATTGAATTTCTAGGGTTTTAATTTGTTAGTTTAATTTTCAGATTAAGCTGAAGGAGTTCCATTGTTAGTTCAAGCTTCTTGGCTGATTAGCTTCCATTTGAAGCAAGGTAATGAATTTTATTTTTGGCAAACCCTAGAATTTTTATATGGATTCTTGAATGAATGATATTTGGTGAAAACTATTGTGATGATGAAATACTTATTTGGAATTATGAATTTATGGAGCAAGATGAAATTTTAATTGGTTGAATTATGGTTACTAGTTGTCACTAGATTGAAGGGGATAGTTATACTTATGCTTGGAATGAAGGTTATGTTGATGAATTAGTTATTAGTAACTGGACTAGAAAGTATAATTAGTTTCAATGATTAAAGGAATAATTTGGGAGATTTATTCAAATACCGAGAAATTTAGTTGAAATATTATAACATTAGATATTAGATGTTTCTTGATATGATAGTCGTTAAATTAGTTATCTTGTATGGTATTTCAGGTGGTGACGAAGAGATTGGAAAAGATTACCGTTCATCATAGACTGTAGCTTGTTTTATGTGAGTGGAGACCTTACTTTTCCAAAAATGAGATTTTTAACTTATAAACTTACAATCATGTTTACTTAATATGAAGGTTGAAATGATTCCCAATTTTTAGAGAAGCATATTAGTTACATGAAATGTCTTATTTTCGAGAAATTAGTAAATGAGTATGATTATTTTGAAACCATTAGAAAATACCCGATATAGTTATCTTACTCTAGTGCACTGAGGGGCTACGACCGTGTACTAGAGTCATGTATCTAACTTCTATACACCGAGGGACTACAGCCGTGTATAAATGTTACTTTTATCTACTGAAGGGCTACTACCGTGTGTAAGGGTACCTATTATGCACTGAGGGGCTACAGTCGTGTATAAGGATGATTATGTTATTTTCACATTGTGCACTGAGGGGTTACGACATGTACAAATGTGTTGATTAGACAGTTTATGTGCATATGACTTTATAGCTTTCAAATAATCAGCAGATGATTACATGGGGTATATTTTGATGTGATTATCCACTATATAGCGGATTATTACTATAGTGCACTGAGAGGCTACGGTCGGGTACTGGAGTCATGTATCTGACTCCTACACACTAAGGGATTATAGCCGTGTGTAAAGGCAAATCTTATCCACTAAGGAGCTACGACCATGTGGAAGGGTACCTATTATGTATTGAAGGGTTACAGCCGTGTGTAAGGATGATTATATTATTTCCACTGTGTGCACTGAGAGGCTACGACCATGTACAGAAGTATTAATTTATGTGCATATGACTCTATAGCTTTAAGATCATCAGCACATGATTACATGTGGTATATTTTGATGCGATTATCCAGTATATAATGGATTATTAGCTTTCAACTTACATTTTCCAGCTTACAGTTCAATTTATTGATTTTAGATTATGGTTTTAGCTTAGTGAATTCGACTATTGTACTTACTCATCGTGTTATATAAATTATTATCATCTTTAGATATTAGCTTGAGTCTAATTTATGATTTAGCGCTAGCATTATGATTTTATACGATGTTATGATACATATTTTAGTCAGAGGTCTTTGGGACCCACTCTCGTACACACAAGCTTTGGGTCGTGTACTAGAGTGATTAGCCTTTGGGGCAGCTTTGTGTACATATGACCAGATTATTAGATTTGAATGACTTTGCATTGTACATCAAGATTACTCTGTACATGAGTAAGGCTATTCATTGGGTACATATTGGTATGACTCTGTAGTATATCATATTATGTTTATTCAGTTGTAGATTCATAGATTTTCAAATATCAGATAATAGTTCATTTCAGAATATAGAATTCAGCTTATTCAATACAAAAATACGATTTTAACTTACAGAAATGACAACTTTACACAGATTTGGTTGATACCAGATTAGGTATAATGACCCGACCTTGCATCGAAATCGTTATCATATCATACGTATTGTCCCATTTGGGAGGGCTTAGGCCCATCTTACCCTTCACGGCTTTCGACTCATCGCCCAAGATTCGAATCCAAGACCTCCATCATATGGGAGACCTAAGTTGAATCCTGGTACCAATTCAGCAAGTACGCGTGATGTGATAATGGCTAAGGTGCAAGGTCGGGTCGTTACAAAAAATGCGTGGGTAAGATGGGCTTAGACCCTTCTAAAGCGGATACGTATAACATGATAACGGCTCAGGCGCAAGGTCAAGTCGTTACAAAAAATGCTCATTTTTTTTAACGACCCGACTTTGCGCCGGAGGCGTTATCATATCATACGTACTGTCCGCTTTGGGAGAGCCTGAACCCATCTTATCCCTCACGATTTTCCGACGCATCCCCCAGAATTCAAACCCAAGACCTCCATCATATGAGAGACTTTAGTTGAATCTTGGTACCAAATTAGCTATACTCGACATATTTTACAATTGGTTATTCAGAATAAAGCATAAGAATTTTATGATTTTAGCCTGTTTCAGCTCTAAAAGAAATGATCAAGAAAATAAATTAGATTTTTCGGTAAATGTGTATAAATGGAAATAATATATATATTTGTAAATTATCCACTCACAAAGTTACAAGCTCATATATTTTGTTAGATTTTTCCTTATCAGATAGTGGCTGAGTTAAGCAGCATTGGAGACTGTCGATTCATCGAGTTGAGCCACGCATTGTCATTAGCCGTATGATTCATTTTGCTAGTTTATTTAGTTCGTAATTTTTTTGGGATACACGTATGTTTCATCAGAAAAGTTAATTGGTATATCCATATCATGTGCTCTAGCATATTGAGAATTTTGAGTACAATTGTGGACTTTTTGTTATAAATGTTGTATTTGGAATAATTTGAGTTTTGAGGAACTAGTGTACTCTGTTTAAATTATATGTACTGGTTGGAGAATATTTATTATTGTTTAGGTAATTTTATTCCATATTATAGGGGAAACTTTGTTAAATTTTTTATAAAAGTATGTTACAGTTTAAACAGGTCATAGTCGCCTTGATGGTGGGTCCGACACTTAGCTAGTATTTATCATCGGCGCAAGACATGTGTTGGGTCCATTAGGATGATTTGGGACGGGTCATGACAGTTCCAGCAAACCCTGGTATACGAAATCTACTTTATGCCTTCCCTTTTTGCTCTTATTTCATTTTGAGGATGAGCACCGTCAAACTACCACCACCACTGCCATTTGTCCACCGCTCCCACACCCTTCCCACCTTTAGCGATCATTGTGAATAAATATTCCCGCGACCACGAGTTCCTTCAACCCAGCTCCTTCAGTCCTTTTAAGGTTCTTCAATCACATTAATTTCTTCTTCAAGTTTAGTCATCGACCTTGAACGTCGTTGCCACGTCTTTATATTTTCAATTCAAAGAAGCGCTCTTTTCCTCTTCGTATCTTTATCTGTTGCTTTTGAATAGAAAATTATTTTTCAGTTCTCTGTTTGTGTTCAATTCTTCCATTGATTCATGAATAATTAATAAGTTGCTCCGATTTTCGTCTGCTGGGCTCCAAGATAGAGCTTTTATTGTTCATCTTTTTGGAATTAATTGATGATATTAACTTTTTAGTGAAGAATGCTTTAAAATAGATGAATATCTTATTGGGCAGGTAAAAATTCTGGTGGTATGAACTATGAAATAATTTACATGAATAAATGGAAAAACTGTGGCTAAGATTACGGTGTAGTAGTTGGAGAGATTGTCTAGATGAAATGGACGAAGAAGATAAAGGATACGTGAATGCATTACAATAGCTGATTTGATGATGGAGAAAAATTATATTTCACATGTTGTGTAGTTTATCATTATTGTTGGAAGGTCCTTGGTTAATTCCAGACGGTGTTAACTTACTATTTGTAGTGTTTCTGTTTAACGAAATGCATTAACTTATAATTTGTAGTGTTTCTTGTGGGATTTGCTTATTTTTACCTGGATTCCCTTCATTCAAAACTTGCCTTCTGGAATTCCAACGGGCTACATTAAATAGGTGAAGCCTTTCTAATTTCTATGCAAGAGTTTTATTTTATTTTTCCTCCTGAGATAGTACAGCATTTAAATAATTTTTCGTTCTAGTTCAGGACGGCCTAATTGGTATCAAATCTTGAACTTGAGTTTCAGGATTTTTTTTTTTTTGAAGAGTATTGTAGCTGCAACTGCACTTGAAGTTAGAGCCACAGGAATCCAATATGCTTTTTCACCTTGCATTACAGTAAGTAAATTTGGCAACATACTTTAAGTCCTCTATCCCATTTGGTTGTTTGTATTATGCCATTTCTGATCATTACTAACTTACAGGTATTATGCAGGGATCCTAGATGAGGTCGCTGTTACGAAAGCTATAGCGAGGATCATAGAGCTTTAGAACATGTTATATTCATTTTACTTTGCAATAAAGGCATATTTATTCTAATCTTACCCCGTCCATAGAGTTATGTTAGACAAGGAACAGATTTTTTGACAATGATGTTCTTGAATTCGTTACTTGCTACTTTGAATTTATCTATAATTTACTTCTATTCCTCACAAATCCCTTTGATTTTTGTCATTGGAAATTTGTGCATATGTTCGATAGCTATCGGAATGATTGTTATAATGTACCCGATTCAGCATCAGCCTTGTGCAATAGTATTTTTTCTACCTTTAATATTTTTAATTCTGAGTAGTTTATCCGGAGAGATCTTCAATTAGCTCCTCCCTGTTGGCTTTCTAGCTTAATTTCTTCCATTAATTTTATTCTACATAACACCATATGCATGTAAAAGGCATGTGCTGAAATTCAAGATGTACATTTCCTGCCTTTCAACCCAACGGATAAGCGCACAACTTTCACATATATTGACAGTGAAGGAAAATGCATAGAGTCAACAGATGTGCCCCTGAACACAGTGGCGGACCCAGCACCCGGCTAGCCCCGGCGACCGCCAGTGCTGGATCCGCCAGAATAGTTTTTTTTGACAATGAATAAACTTTTCATATTATATACCTGGTAAGTTCTTTTGTATACATCTCTTGTAGCTTAGTTGACAGGACATTGTTTATGCATGAGAGGTCCCAGTTTCGAATCCATTTCCCAAAATTTTGTTGTGAAATATTTTAAATACTACAATTTTTACCAAAATCAAAAGGAATAAGGAAAGGGATTCGAACCCGCGACCTCTTCGTTAAAAAGTGAACGCTTGACCATTGTGGCACTCATGGAATTTGTTCTAAAGTTTAATACAATAATATATGTTATATGTTAGCGGTTTTAATGTGATTGTAAAAATTCAAATCATGCTCTTTCTTTAAATTATACAAAACTTGACCACAATATCATTCAGTGAATATTTTTAATTTTTACAGCAAAATTATATATGTTCGATTTAAACAAAATAAATGTTATATTTAAATTTTAGACCTTGTTTGATTTCTTTTTTTTTTTCAAAATACATTTTTGTCTCTTCTTTTAATCGCACATTTTTCAATAAAATAATGTTACTTGCTAATTCAAAACTTTTTCTTATTTTTAACTACACATTATCTATCAAATCACTATTTCAAAATGCATTTTTTGCAAAAAAAAAGGGGGGTATCAAACGGGCTTCTTAATATTTTATTGTTGACAACGAATCGACGATCACCCGTGCTGACTCAAAATCTTGGGTAAGTCACTGCCTGAACACGTATAATAGTTGAGGGTCTTATTAATCACCATGGCGTTGCCCAACTGTCTTGATATATGTTCATAACTTGGTTTCTAAATCTTGAATCATGCACACAACAAATATGGGACAGAGCTTAGAGTTCATCCCGCGATTGATAAGTTTGATGAGCAAGGATTACAGTCTCTTACATTGGCTTATTAGGTAATCGCTTATGACTCTCGTACTTTCCAATAGTAAAGACGGTCGTATATTCAAACAGTGACTAATATCTAAATATTCCACAGGATGTTCCTGAAGAAAGGAAGGAGAGTCCAGGGGTCCATGGGGGCAATTTGTTGGCCTCCTGTCTCCATAATTACAAAGTAAATAAATGTAAATGGAGCTGGGAGATTTGTGAAAGTTAGAATTCCTAATGGTTTAATACTCTTTTTACGGTTTGATGTTGTACCATTATTTTGTATGTTATGTTAATTTGTTTGTTTAATAGGCAATATGCAAATCAAGAATTTTCTTCGATTTATTGCAACGATGTGTTATATTTATTTTGTATGGATTAATGAAATTATATCAATTTCACGCAAGCCCAAAAAACTTCTTAATTTTGTGGTTGATTTGTATAAATTGCTATACAAATAAAAAAAAAATTATAAAATGACATATGTCAACGGTCAAAAAAATATTGCAAAAATAAGGATACAAGTATAGATAACATTTTAAAAATGTTGTGAAAATGTTATTAGCAACACTTATAAAACGTTGCAAAAAGGTTATTAGCAATACTTATAAAACGTTGCAAAAATGTTATAGAAATACTCAAAAAATATTGTGAAAAGGTTATTAGCAACATTGAAAAAACGTTGTGGTATCATTATACTCTACGGCAATATCGAGATTTGCAACATATGTTTGAACGTTACAAAATGTCTTTGGTAATTTTTTTGAACGTTGCAAAATGTTGTTTTTATTGTAGTGCAAATAGAATTTGAAATTTCGAGCATTTGAATTTGTGCCACAACTTATAGGTGCTGAGAACATAATTCATCATGTGTTGGGTCGATCAATATAGGATAGGTTTGCAAGAAAATTTTATATTGACTTGAAGTGAGGAGAGCTTATGAACATCATTACACAATTGTAATTGCTTCTTCTCCAACCTTTGCAACCTTATACCACAGATCATTGGGAAAGGTAACGAATTCAAAATCATACACGAGTTATCAAACATTGTTGAAGATGAATCAAAATATTGAATATAATAATGAATCTAAAAGGGACTCCTTTTGTATGCAAAAAAAGAAAAGAAAAAGGAATTGTACCAATTGATGAGAAAACACTTCAAAATTTTCAATTATTCACTTTCATGCTTCATAAAATGTTAACAAATTGGTTCATAATTCATGAGGTAACAGAAATAGAGGCCCGTTTCCCAGCTCCTTGGATGACTTATAATGAATGACCCACTTAGTAATGTAGTTAACCACTTATTTGTATTGGGCTTGGCCCATTATCACACTAATTACTTTTCTATATATGTTGCATTTCCTTGCCGTGACTGTGCACGTAGAGATGTCAATGGGTCGAGCCGAGCCGCTCGGCCCATATAAGCACGAGCTCGGCTCGTGGCGCACGAGCCGAGCTTAAGCTGGGCTCGTTACTCGTGGGTCGAGCTCGTGGTTCGCGAGCTGAGCCGAGCTCGGCTCGTGAGCTTGCCTAATTTTTTTTTTAAAACTATACCTAGACCTTAAATAAAAAAAATAAAAAAAAACTAACGAGCCGCTCGTCAAAGAGCTGGCCTGCTCGGCTCGTGCTCGGGCTCGTCGGCTCGTAGCTAATTTTTTACGAGCCGAGCGGCCGTCGCCACCACTATGTGCATGTGTTATTGCTATTTCCCTTCTATTGATCAAATCAGCGACGACTTTGTGCCTTCCTTTATTGTGCCTTTTCTTCACCTTTTTTTCTTGGTCCATGTGGCTGCAATAACAACCTTATTGTGTGTTCTAAGTGGGTATTATTAAGCAATCGGAGTATTGGGTTTGTTTTGGTTCTATTTTGGCTCAACTTGTTTGAGGTGTTTCATTGCTGGAGTATATACTGAGTCCGAAAAACATCATTGATGATTGAGACTTCTGCTGCACACGGAAAAGGCCAGCTACATATCTATATAAACTTAATGTCAAATGGTGCATCCAAAATGAATCCTGGACAATCTAGTGGCGGTGGGATTGTTAGAAATTCAAAAGAGAGCTGTATTGCAGGTTTTTCTCACCATTATGGACCTACAATGAACACAGTGGCTGAGGAAATGGCTCTTTTGAATGCGTGGTAAAAAATGAGTATTTAGAAAAAAAAGTTTTCAAATAATGGCCACCAAACAGACAGGAGATAAAGATGAAGAGGATTTCGACTGTGGAATGGGGTTATGAAATTAAGATAATTGTTAATATTTGGTAATAGACAATTAACCAAGTATCCATTTTGTATTAAACTTTTAGTAGTTATATTTTGTTTTAGAGATTAAGATTGTAATTTCTTTGTCTAATTTCTTGTAGGATTTTAGAACTGTTATTTTTATTTTTTAAATGTTTCAGTTTGGTTTCAAATCGTCAGTAAAATTTCCAAACCGCGAAAACAAACGTTGTTTCAAAATCGTTTCATTGGTGGTACACGCCGTACCAAACTTATTATTGGAGGATCAATATTTATTAATTACAACAGAAGGGGATAATAATTCTATCTATCTATCATTATTAGTAGAGATGGATTATCTGTTAGCTTTTAGGGACATTTTTAATAAATGAATGAAAACCACGAGGAAGATATGAATTTTTCGAATTAAGGGTCGTATATAAATTTACATGAACTTTTCAAGTAGTACGTTCGAAAGGAATTAAAAGTCAAAAAGGCACTTCATTTGACGTAAAATGACAAGAAATAAAGAGTTAGAAAACCTTTCAGGCAAGAGTAAGTCAACTGAATTTTTCCCATCCCTGTTAGTATGGAAGATAAAATCACAAAATAAAACAATTTATGGATACTACTTTAATATTGAAATGCTCCAGAAATTGAAAAAAAAAAATAGAAATATTTGTGTCTATAATACGTAAAACAACTGAGTGTTACTAGAAAACCTTTTATGCTCTGCTAAATATTTGGAACTTTCGAATAAAAAATAAAAAATTAGCAGACCAACTAATCACTAAAATATTCACTTTGTTGCTAACTAACAATCCACGTGGAAAAATTAAATATGGTAAGTTTTTACAGAAAGTACGTGTAAAAATAAAAAAATTGTCAATCTTTTCTTTCGTAAAAAAAGCATATAAATCAAAAATTTGGACCAAAACTTGCATTCCTCATCATCTCCCTTGAACCCTGTTGGCATATAATCCCTCTTATATTTTGTTAGGTTTTTAGTATTGGCGATTCTGTGGACAAAAAGACTAATGTGTAACATTTTGTAAAAGTCAAGGACCTATGGTGCAATTTGTATAAATTAGGTTATGAGGTCTAGAGTTCAAGCATGGAAAGAGGAGAAACACGGCGCCGCATTATCAATAGCTTATTGCCTGGAAGCTGCTCAAGCGACAAAAACAGAATGCCTGTCGCTCGACTGTCACTGAGCTCTCGATCAAACAACAGTGTATCGTCCGTCTGTCGCTAAATTCTCGCTCGAGCGACGGGTCGATCTGTAAAACCCTAGTTTGTGATAAACAGATTTTCCGGCCCATTTAACATAATTCTCCCTTCTTATAAATACCCAATCCATTGGACGATTTTGTGTGGTTGTTCATTATATTACTTCTTCCTATCATTCTTTGAAGATCCAAAATATTCTTACATTGATTCTATCTTTTGATTCTTGAGATCATACAACCACCTGTTGGGAAAAACATGAATTCCTTGAATCGAAACACCACCTACTTCTTATTAGTCATAAGAAGGTACTTTTTTAGTTAGACTTCAGAAGTTTCTGGAGGTTGAGAAAGGTTAGACTACAAGCGCATGAAGAAGAACGGGAATATGTGATTCTTAGGTATCTACTTGGAAGAGACATGTGTAGAAGAACGTGAGACTGCTACAGCAAATCTCGGAAGAAGATTGTGAGTCTGTAAGTACAGCAGAACTTGGAAGCTACAAGAGGTACATTGGGAGATTTAGCAGATTTGCTAGACAGTATCTACGGTAGCAGATCGTAAGGCTGGAATGAGTAGCAGATCTTGGAGTTGCAAGGTTTACAACATCTATTGGAACTAGTTTGGAATTGAACTGTAACCCACATTATCTATAGTGGAGGTAACTGGCTTGGTCCCAGAGTTTTTCCCAGTTGGGTTTCTCAGTCATCATATCGGTATTCATTATTTATTGCTTTCTATATTACAAACTATGATATTCAAACATAGGAAAATTGACTTGCATGAATAATCATCTAGAAATTATTAAAAAGTGACTTGTTGCTTTTAATAGATTAATTTCGTACGTAAGGTCAAATTTAGTTAGTAAACTACGCAAATTTAGTTAGTAAACTACGCATTTTTCAATTGGTATCAGAGCTTTATTTCGATTCCTAACCTTAATTTGTCTAGATGAGAAGCTCATTGTTCGTCCCGCGATACTTTGATGGCACTAATTATGCTTATATTTTATTTTTATTGTTTTTGCCATTTTATTTATTTTTTTGTGCTTGGTGTGGTGTATTCATGCTTTAAAATAAAAATAACAAAAAAATGGAAAATTGAAAAATAAAAAATGATGGAAATTTTTTTACAGCATATACGACATTCTTAAACATTCATGTTGTGATCATATATGGACATAATTGATAAGTTGTGGCATATCTTCTATTACTTGCTTGGGTTGATATGGTGTAATTACTTTAGGTGTCTTTATGTATCATCTGCACTGCACATATTATCATATTGTAATGGGACTTAACTGCTTGTGTGAGATTTGGGATGACAGTCATACGTTAGTAAGTTGACATTGAAAATGAATTGACCATATTTATTAGACATAAGCTCAAGGTTATCCCCGGTAATAAAAAGTTCAATATCTTATATTTTTCGTCGGAGCTTATTTGACTCGAGCAATTAAGACAGCGGGGTTTCTCATAACTTGGTGCATTTAGTCAATTGACTTGGGTTAACCGACCTAAAACTCGCTACATGAGTCGTTTGAGTCGCTTATTGGAGAGGAGTCTGCACTTAAGATTTGAAAAATAAATACGAGCTTCAACATTCTGAAAAATATATGCAATAAGTCAGGGAGAGAAAAGAAAAATTCAATATACAATGAATTTTTATTTAAAGGTCCTAATGCACTGTAAATGGTTTGACTTTCATTAGTAGAGGAATATACTTATTGTCAGTGATGTTTAGCATGTCCTTTCTCACAAAATTAAAGTTTGGAGTCTTATTTACAAATGATTAATGACACTTTATACACATGAGTCACTTATATAATTTATTCTATGTTAACTTGAACTGAGCATGTGGGAAGGTTTACTGTACATTGATTATACTTATGCATCCTAACGGCTGCATTTTTGAATGATTATATATTAATGTTACAAGTTTTTTTTATCCCTTCGTCTTTTGTGACAAAAAAGGGGTGGAGGGAGGAGGGAGGGGGAGGTGGGGAAAGAAAATATAGAAAGGGGGAGTATTGAATGAAAAATTGAGATTTGAGATTTGTATTTTATGTCTAGGGTTCGTTGGAGAGAGACATAGATATATTTTACCTACTGCATTTAAACAATAAGAGTTCGCAGTAAGGGGGAGAATGTGCATTGCATCTGCATTGCATATCATATGTATAGCTGTTTGAGTTTTTGATGTTTTGTGATGTTAATGTTTCGGTTGGTGTTTTGAATGATATTAATGTCACGTCTCAAACTAGCATGTTTATTTGTGATTCATAAGTTTTTGATTTCCTGTATCACGTTCTTTACACTGAGTATTGCGCTTTTGATTTCAAGAAACAGGTATACCAGGGAATGCAAGAAGTAGAAGAACTTGAGTAACTTTGGTAGTTTAGATTTTATTTTAATTATCCTTGACTTATTGTAGTTTTGTCACAGAATGCCAAATGGGGAGTTTGTTAGGTTTTTAGTATTGGCGATTCTGTGGACAACATGACTAATGTGTAACATGTTGTAAAAGTTAAAGACCTAGGGTGCAATTTGTATAAATTGGGTTATGAGGTCTAGGTTGAAGCATGGAAAGAGGAGAAATACGGTCCTGCATTATCGATAGCTTATCGCCTGAAAGCTGCTCAAGCGACAAAAACAGAATGCTTGTTGCTCGACTATCATTGAGCTCTCGCTCGAGCGAGTGTATCGCCCGTCTGTCGCTAGATTCTTGCTCGAGCGACGAGTCTATCTGGAAAACCTAAGTTTGTGATGTTAAACAGATTTTTCCGGCCCATTCAACCTAATTCCCCCTCCTATAAATACCCAAACCATTGGGCGATTTTGTGTGGTTGTTCATTATATTACTTCTTCCTATCATTCTTTGAAAATCCAAGATATTCTTACATTGATTCTATCTTTTGATTCTCATACAACCACCTGTTGGGAAAAACATCAATTCCTTAAACCGAAATACCAGCTACTTCTTATTGGTTATAAGAAGATACTTTCTCAGTTGGACTTCAGAAGTTTCTGGAGGTTGAGAGAGGTTGGACTACAAGCGCATGAAGAAGAATAAGAATAGGTGATTCCTGGGTATCCACTTGGAAGAGAAGTGTGTAAAAGGACGTGAGACTGCTACAACAAATCTTGGTAGAAGATTGTGAGACTGTAAGTACAACAGAACTTGGAAGCTATAAGAGGTAGATCGGGAGATCTAGCAGGTTGGCTGGACAGTATCTACGGTAGCAAATTGCAAGGCTAGAATGAGAAGCAGATCTTGGAATTGCAGGGTTTACAACAGCTAGTGGAACTAGTTTGGAATTGAACTGTAACCCACATTGTCTATAGTGGAGGTAACTGATTTGGTCCCAGAGTTTTTTCGCAATTGGGTTTCTCCATCATCATATCGGTATTCATTATTTATTTCTTTCCATATTACAACCACTGGTATTCAAACATAGGAAAATTGACTTGCATGAATAATCATCTAGAAACTATTAAAAAGTGACTTGTTGCTTTTAATAGATTAATTTTGCACGTAAGGTCAAATTTAGTCAATAAACTACGCATTTCATATTTCATTATTTCCCAAAAATTATTTTCATCTTCAAGATTCCTTCTACGAGATTAAATAAAATGCAGTAACAACAGGGAGAAAACGAAAGAATCTTAACATATAAAATATTAGAGATGTGCTAGAAGTACATAATGTTATACATAATGGTATCCACAATTACACGTGGCACTAAATCCAATCTTTAATTCTCTTTCTGTTCAGGGATTTATTTGAAGAATCACTAGTCAAAACCACACCGTTGCTTTCCATGATGAAATCCTGAAGTGCTTGACGAAACCCAGACGCATTATGAAGAAAGTGATCATTAATAATTGTTTCGCGTGAAAATTGCTAACAATTCAAAGAAAGTTTAGACGATTGTATAAGGAACAAACATCTTGAGATAAAGTCCCAATGAGGGGTGTTTTATTCATGAAGAGTACATTTTGCAAGAAACGAAATGCCTCCAAGGGGCACAAGCACACAAGTAAATTGAAAACTTAATGAGAAGAAAAATAAAGGAATGAAATTACATAATTCTATGTTCGAGAGTTGTTTGATCGGATCCTTTATTCTATGCTCTCTTTTCTCTTTTATATATCATTCGACAGTTGTTGTAGAACCTATTGAAATTGCTCGCCCTACAACTACCTACATTTTCCATTATGGATGACTTGTCAAAGAAACTGTTTATAACCGCTGCCACTTCTCCCATTATTTAACTACTTGCAATTGAAATTCATGGATTGTGGGATAAACCGTTTCAATAAATCGCCTGTCACTTTAAATAACAATAAGACATTATCCTCGCCCAGATCTTGAGCATCTCCCAGGCTTGAGCGACGAGGTTTCTCCGTTACTTAGGCGTCTTGCAGACTTGAGTAACAACGGGCCTTCACTACTTGGGCGTATGTCAGGCTTGACCAATGATGGGCTTCTATTACATAACTCTGTCTTGGGCTTTCACATAGTCTTGTTTGGATCCAGCATTCGAATTCCCTAGCTGGGCTTCACTCTCTTGGCCATTTAATTGGGCCTTAATCTTCTGCCATATTCATCCTTTATGTTTTCCCGCGATACTTGAAATATGGGAAATGCGGCAAATCCCATTCATTATCTTGTTTAGCAACGACCTTCTATATCCCTAAAAGGTCCAATATCACGCAACCCCTATTAAACCAAAGAACACGCCACTTTTTTGCGCCATTGTACCCACATTCCGCCTCGCCGTATTTCTTCTCGGCTATAAAGTTACTGTTCATCTTCTTGCTTCTTTTGCCACAAACACTCCCAAAACCTTCGAGAAACTTGCAGCATATGGCGACTTCATAAAGCCCTTCAGACAACTCCCTTAACTTTGAAGATTTCCAAGAGCTTCTTTCTAGCCCATATATAAATTCAACGTACCTTTCATCAGCCAATCCTAATCTTTATAAGTTCTTCTTAGGCCCATCTTTTAAGGATGTTGATTCTGTGGGGTAAGTAGTGGTGGGTCAGTTGTTCCCATGCACTCAAGACCCTCATTTTCTGAACCTTTAGCTGTTGAAGCCAATCAGCGAAAGAGGTATTCGTACTTAGCCTAAAATTGATACTACTTTCTGTTGTTGGCATGAACGTATGTGAAAACATGGCCCTACCAAGGCAATTTTTGATCGGGCAGGAATTTCTGATTTGTTAGAAATTACTCGTCGTCCCCCCAATTTATGACCCTGTGCTTTTCCCTGTTTCATTGAGTTTTTGGTCGTTTGAGTATTATACTTTCATCTTTCCACTGGGTCCCATGTCTATTACTCTGAGGGATGTTGGAGCCCTCGCGAATCTTCTACCTTTTTTCCTGCCATTTTGGTTTCTACCGCTGCCCCAAAATTTGACAACAAATTCACCGATTCTTATTCGGGCATGCAAGAACTCTATAATAAATCTGGCGCTGAACCTACCTATGTTGAACGTGTTGCCTTTCTTCAAGTTTGGCTCTGTAAATATGTTCTTTGTGTTCCTAGCCTTAAACCTTCCAAGATTTATTTGCCTATAGCGTATAACTTAGCGCGTGATAGGTCTTTAAATCTTTGCTCATTATTCTTAGCTATCTTCTATAGAGGCATGGCTTCCCTCCAATTCCAGTTGAGAAGTGGTGCATCTCCTACTGGCAGTGAGCCTCTTTGGCTCGCTCAATTGTGGTTGAGAGCATATTTTCCTCAATTTGGTGCTCCATCGGCTCCTCCTACTTTAGCCAGTTGTTATGGGTTGGTAATCAACCAACTAAACCCTGTTAATATGTCTAATAGGGACTTTTTGCATTCTTTTATAACTTAGATTCAATCCCTTCTTTTTTTCCTTTTCTTGCTCATTTAATTCCAACTTATGTTTACCTTCCTTCTACCATTAATGACGTGAGCATCTTTTTACCCATTTGGGCTCAATTGTTGAGTGTGAAAGAGTTATTCCATGACATCCTTACTGGAACAAATGCTAAGGCCGGGGTTGAGATATAAGCTCCCTAATTTTTTGCCCGCCAACTTGGTTTTGGCCAAACATGGCCTGTTCCTCTCCACTTCTCCAAAGGTTTAGCAGAGCATTTTCATACCATTAATAAAACAGACACCCAAGTCATTGATGCTCGTAATGTATTTTTGACCAATGGCTTCTCTTTAGCCCCTTTTAACTCCTCTTTCGTTACTCACCCTATTTTTGAACAACTCTGGCCATCTGTGAAGTGCCGATTGTTTACAACTAATGCTAACCGCGCTTTTCACTCGTTGGAGAGGCCATTGACTTCTTCTGCTGCTCCCATTCCTGCCATTTCCTTAGCTACCAGGGGTCTCACTTTTCCTTCGAAATCTCCATCTGGAGTAGCTAGAATTTCTAGCCATAAATGGCCAGCTTCCACTTCGCCAAGTTTGCCCATTGATGATGATGATGATGATGCCCCTTTCATCGTCAAGAGGAATGAATTGGAGTTTGTTCATTCATGAAAATCCTTTATATGTTAATGATTTTTTCATGTATTAATGTTTTACCTGGATTTTTTAGAAAAGCTCATCTTCAACTTCTCCTTTGAGGACTCTACCTTCATCGGCTCTTATTCCATCGCTTTCCATCAAACCTTCATCATCCAAGTCACCTGACAAGGGGACTTCACCTAAGGGGAAGTCTATAGGCCAAGAGACTTACTATCACTTGATTTCTGTAGTGATTCCCGTAGATATACCCATTGTGGAAGGGTCATCCCGTTCAGACAAAGAGAAAGTCGTTGGATCGTCCAGTGATATGCCCCTACCTTCTAAAACACATTATGAGGTGACCTTTGTTTTAACTCTCATCTTTACTTCATTCTCTGTGATGAAAATTCTAACCGCTCGCATTTTCTTTTACAGGGCACTGACGCCATTTTATGCTCAATTCAGGATTTGTTTACTTATTGGGAACAAATGAAGGCCAGAGCTTTTTCTCGTTCTTCTTCAACTAGTCATCCCTCTGCTTTATCTGTTGCATTCTCAGAAGAAAATATGAATATTCTCAAGCAGTCTGTACTTGATTATGTATCTTTCATGGATAGGGATATCAACAATGCCAGCTCTTCTAGCCAAAAGGATAAGTTCGAGCTTTTAAGTGACAAAATGACTAAAGCACTTGAGCTTCCTTCACTTAGAATTTCATCTGATTTGAAGTTGACACTGAAAATTATTCATATAGAGATAAGCTCTTTGTTGGCCAGGAACGTGGAATTGAAAACTAAGAAGGCTCAATATATCCGTGTTGTGAATGAGAAAGAGTCTTTGCTTTAAGAGATTGAGAAGGCTAAGAGCAATTTGCTCGAAATCTCCTCTGAAGTCATGGTGAGTCTAGTTGGAGAAATGAAGAAACTTCAAGCCAGAATGGAAGACTGCAAAGCTAGGTTAGACACCAAGCAGCGTACGGCTTCCCAAGAAGTTGAGCGAAGTAAATCTTTGCTTGAGCGTTACTCGTAACTGGAGGTCGATGAACGGTTTATGATTGAGCTATCTACTGCTTTCCCTGCACAGGGTGACGAGTGGGAGAAGTTTAGAGAACATATGTGCTCTGCTTGGGGCAAACTATAGTTAGGACATTAATCTTTTGTTTTTATACTTTGTCCTCTTAATTTATGGCAGCCACTGTTGGCTGAATTTTAATAGCAACCCATTTTATCTATGGAATAATCATTTTAGTTACTCGTGTGATGGCCTTTGCATGGATTTTTAAACGAAATAATTGTCATTTTTTTTCTTTAATTGCTAATACTCCCAAACTTAATTATTGACCTTGTGCCATATTCGCGCACGTTTGCTTTGTGGTGTCTTTACATGGATTGAACCTTTTGGAATTCCGAGTGTCTTCCTTATGACTTGGGAACTATGCACTTATATGGCCTTTCGCATTCTATCCCTTCACCATCAAGCTTCTATAAAGTTGCGCATTTGTCACACCATCATCGTCTTCATCCTTATTCTATAAAAAACCAATCTGTTGCTATCACTTGGCACTCAAATGATCGACTTTCACCATTTGTCTTGATGTCTTTTTTGGTATGGGAGATATATGAAATATCTCTTTGGTCAATGAAGGTCTTCTCAGCGCCTTTTCTTCTTACGTTCTCTAGAAGGAATTCTTGAGGACAATTGCTTGCTGAGAGTGCTTCTTTGACCATTTACCTATCGTTACAGCGATGTATTTAGGAAAGCGACAAATGCCAATTTCCCTTCTTTTGTATTTGATAAAAGAATAATGATAGCTTGCTTCCAATTGTGGCTTGTCGAACATTTGCATCTTGTACCGTTTGATTTGTGGAGGATTTTTAATAGTGAAAGGTTTTAATTGAACGTACTTCGTTCTTGTTTTATTTGGATACAATCGCCAAACTGACTTTATTATCTTTTAGTCGTATAACATGTATGGCTTTCCCTTATATTTGCTCATCTTCCCATATAGAAGGAACATATTTCTTTAAATATTTACCATTGATAAACCTCACGTACTTCGTGCTATCTAAATCTTCCAAATGGTAAGCTCCATTAGGCAATATACCTTTCACTTTATATGGCCTTTCCCAATCAGGTGACCATTTACCATATTTTGGATCTTTATGATCTAAGGGAAGTATCATTTTCCAAACCAAATCGCCCTGGTTAAAGGACTTGGCTATGACTTTTTTGTTATAGAACTTAGGCATTTTTTGCTTTTTCACCTGCAATCTATCTAGGACGTCCAACCTTAACTCGTCCAGCTCCAATAAATTTTGGGCTAGTGATTATGCATACTCTCCATTGCTCAAGTTACTTTGCAAACCAACTCTAATCGATTGCACATTAATTTCCATAGGCAAAACAACCTCTTGTCCATAAGTAAGTTGAAAAAGGGTTACTTTGGTATTTGAACGTGATGACGTCCTATAAGCTCATAAAGATTTATTTAAAAATTCATGCCAATTTCTAGCATTTTCATTTATCATTTTTCTTATGACATTTTTTAGAATCTTATTAGAAAATTCTACCCGTCCATTAGTTTGAGCGTAATAAGGAGTTGAATTTACTAGCTTAACTCCAAACTCACTCAAGAATTCCTTCACTTGATCTCCATTTAAAGAAGTTCCGTGATCCATCATTAGAGTTTGTGGTATCCCAAATCTATGAATAATGTGATCACAAATAAAGTCTATGATACTTTTCTGAGAAATCTCTTTTAAAAGTACTGCTTCTACCCACTTAGTGAAGAAATCTGTTGCAACTATTATAAACGTTTGTTGCTTGGACGACGGGGGATAAATATTTCCTTTCAGATCTATCGTCCAGCCTTTAAACGGTCAATGTTTAATAATTGGTGTCATTTATCTTGCTGGCGCCCTTTCTATTTGACAATGCTTTTGGCATGCTAAACAACTTTTTGTGTACTGGACGTATGATTCTCCCATTTTGGGCCAAAAATATCCACTCCTAACAATTAACCATCTCATTCTTTGGCCAGCCAGATGGGCTCCACATATTCCTTCGTGTACTTTAACCATGATTGTTTTGGCCTCTTATAAACTCATACATTTCAATAGCACACCATTTGAGCATTTCTTAAACAACTCATTCTCTATCAATATGTAATTTAAAGAGCGTAACATCAATTTTCTATTACACTTTTTGTAAGGTTCTTTCAAAAAACTTTTTATT
>CAIGRB010172764.1:50923-79740 GCA_903798255.1 Fraxinus quadrangulata | reverse complement strand
GCCCTCGTGCTTTTATTTTATTTTATTTTAAGACCCAAAACAAAAGACTTAATCCAACTTTGACTCTTAATAATGTTCACACGTAGAACAAACTATATAATGTTAATAATTAACGTCATAAACCAATTTGGTAGTCTTTCACGACTTCTCTTGTTAGTATTAAATTCACTGTTTTCACAATTCTTCAGATTCTATACAACTCTTCAAAGATGTAGACTCTGAAGAGAAAATTGTCATTTATCGTTTGAAATATTTACTAGTTGAAATATGTAATGCCTACGTAGTACATACGTAGGTATCTAGAACCAAAAACAAAATGCTTGGTGTTATTTTAACAAAAGTTTCGAAGAACTCGAATTTAAGTTGGACTACGACACACATTTCAAGGGCAAATTATAATGTGTATTTGAGACAATGAGACATCAATTCATTTACGACAAATACAAGATATCGGGTACTTACAACAAGCAATTTGTTTCGATACAAACCAAAGCTCCAATAAATCTTGTCACGTACTTACTAATTTGAGTATTGAAATCTTATCACCAATCATTTGATTTTTACCCAACTTTTTATACTAATAACAATTGCAACATGTGCCAAAAAGGCAAAAACTAAGTGCTGAGTCTTGACCATCAAGATCTTGTACTTGAATTGGAATATGATAAAGGTGCACATTAATATGCCATGATCATTGAGAGAATTTTATTTATAGTTAAACTTGATTTTGATTCGATGCAAGATCTAGTAATGACACAAAAAGCTTAGTTTATTTAAAATAACTTAAATAAACTATTCTGTATTCTTACACTATACAAGAGAATGAAAATATGGGGACCAAATCCTAAATAATAGATAATATTGAGGAAATAAAATAATATTTACAAAATTATCGACCTTTTTAAATGAATTCCCGACACGGCTTACACACTCCCTCACTGCCAATCAACACACACTAAACACGCTCTTCTTCTCACACATATAGATACAGGCATGTATATATAGATACATATATTTTCTCCGAGACACACTCCACTGTGAATACTCCATTTTTGAAACCATGGCGCGCCAATCCAAGCCCAAACAGAAGCCGTTATACACTCTCTTCTTCTTCATGATCCTTTGTGGATTCGCCTACGGTCGCTTCATTACTGACAGTCCAGATCTTGTCTCTGACGGGGTTCATACACGCGCCTCCTTTATCCGCCTCTACGCGGCGGAGGAGACATGTGAACAGACGTACGGGTTCATGCCGTGCACCTCTACGGCGCTGGGAAATTTGTTCCTAATTATAGTTTATGGTTACCTGATGTTCCAAGCCGCGACGTATCTCTCCACTGGTAGTGAGCTTTTGCTTGAGATTCTCGGTCCTGGAATTGTTGGTGGTCTTTTTCTCCCTATTCTCGGAGCTCTTCCTGACGCTATGCTTATTCTCGGTACTAGTCAATTTTCACTATTTCATCGTATATTCACAGTTATCCGAATTTATCATTTTTTTCCAAATTATTTTGGAAATTTTATTGTGCTTTACTGCTTTATCCAGTCAGCTATAAAAAGAGTTAAAAGAAAAATTCAGGTTGAGTAGAAACTTGATACACATAGCGCGGTGTTAAGAGCAGATTGTCTGAAAATTGAGTTGCGGTGATACTGTATACGTACATGCACATTAATTTATATTTGCTTTGATTAATATCATAAGTTGAAAAATAAAAAAAATAGGAGTCTTCGGGTATAAATTCATTTCTAAGAAGCTGAAAAAAAAAATTGACCTCTTTTTTGTCTTTGTATTTAACTGCATGATATAGTAAATTAGATTAGGGAATTTGCAAACTTGATGTTCATCTTCTCCAATGTTTTAAATTTGAAAAATTAAATGAAAGATTCTCTTTATTACTTCTTCAAATGAATTTACGGTTTAAGTTTCACGATTTCGAAGGATTATCCAAAATGATTATCACGATCAATTGAGTCCAAAATATCCTGCCTACTCCTCAACAATAACTTTTGAACTCTAGTGTTTACCATCTCGGTGCCATGTTCTCTCTTTCAGACAAAGATCTAATTTTTTTTCCAGCATTTGCCTCGATTTAATCTGAAAGTTGGGAATTATACCATGTTCTTTTCCTGTAATCAGTTCCAATTTACAATCCATTTCATGCTATACATATTTTGTGGAAGTTGATAGTTTTTATCAAAATTTTCACCCATCACCTAGTCATCAACATTTGCACAGTAGTGCTATATCTTCCTATTGCTAACTAGTCATCTTTTCAGTCTCTGGGCTATCTGGAAGTGCAGAAACTGCTCAAAGCCAGGTCTCGGTTGGAATGGGTCTACTGGCTGGGTCAACAGTCATGCTTCTTACTGTAATATGGGGCACCTGTATTTTTGTTGGGAAGTGCGATATACAGAATTCTGTTGCGATAGACTCACAAGATACAAGAGGCTTCAGTTTAACTGGTTTGCAACTATTATTTCCTTAAAGACTCCCATTATTCATTTTTGTCGTCGTTTTTGGAAGGAGAAAGGTAATTCTTCTTTGTGAGGGAGGAAGATAATAATAGTACCCAAGTACTTTGACATTGTTCCTCATCTTTCTTGCTGAGTCACAAACTCAGGTTTCTCGACTGACTTCTCCCTTCCTTCTTCCGTTTTCCTTTTTCTATCTTAATATCTATCTATTTTTTCCTGACCACCTTCATCATCTTCTTGTGCTTAATATTAATTCTCTTATTAATAGTTAATTTCTATTCTATCATCCTTATCCCATTCTACATCTTTTCCCCACTTCAGGAGGAGGCAACCCAACCCCCATTTGTAATGGATGACATGATTATTGTGTAACCATGTTGTTATTCACATTTTTTATTCGATTTATTTCCTCTCAAATAGCCTTTTATTTCTATTAATTGATAGCCACTTCTTGCAAGAACGAGCTTGGGAAGTTTTACTTTATATAAGATGTATCTATATAACAGTTACTGGTCCATGCAGGTTCTGGTGTTTGCACTGATATCTGGACAAGTTATGCTGGCATTATCATGGCTATAAGTGTGTTACCATTTATAGTTGTCCAATTACCACAGATTCTCCATTCAAATTCAGGAAGACACTTGGCTGTCCTGATTGCTCTTATTATTTCTATCTCATTTCTGATCTCCTATTGCCTTTACCAGGTATTTGCATATTTTAATGTTCTGGTTTGCCTATTTATCTTCGTTACTTTTCTTCAATATTATGCCCTGTTCGAGCCCCATTTTCTGAGAATGGGTTTTGTAAAATATGATTTTTCTGGAGAATGTATGGTTAAAAAAATACAAAAGTTCTAGGTTCACGTACAAAATTATTTTATTGAGAGAACATATGGGGAAAAATGAGTTCTAAAAAATGAAGCTCAAACGGGCACTGTATTCTTAAATTGCCATTCAGTCACACATCAGAAACTTCATAAGATTATGGTAGCAAGGTTCCCTAGTATCCAAATTCACGGTGGACTAATCTGTTAGGAATATAATAAGGTGCATTTGTAGTAATACTATTGGAAAGTCCAAAATAGTTATCATAAAATTTGGTTGTGAAACTCGTAACAGTTTTGCTACATTTACACTATTGTTGACAGCTTTGTTTACATTATTTGACAATGCACACAGTTTTACCATTGATTTTACCAACGCGTAATCAAATCAATGACCTCGATTTTGACACCTCAAAGCATGTCAAACTAGTTGTGTGTACAACCAGCTTAATTCAACTCATAAATCCCAAGGTTCCTCTGGATGCTAATCTATTATTTTAATCCATTTTCCAATTGCATCTGGAGCGGCTTTAGCAAGCTATTAAAACAGTTTGTGGCTTTAAATGTACTCCACCTATGCGATCCATGCTTTAGCACTGTCTTTCTGTTCTGTGGTTCACTATTTCATTTTCTTAATTTATTTTTCTTATTACTTTAACATTTCTTTCAAACTTCCTGTGCAGGTTTTTCAACCCTGGGTACAGAGGAGACGGCTTGCTTATGCAAAGCATAAGCATGTCATATCAGGAATCTTGAAGCATGCCTTGGGCAGGCTCTCCATTGAGGATGGAAAACCCAATGAAGAAGTGTTGACGAAGTAATTTTTTGTTGATTATATGTCCAGCATTTATTACAGCTTTTGCTTTGTTTGTTGACGTCTTTCATGTCGTCTAATATGACAGGTTGTTTAAGGCAATTGATGAGAACGGCGATGGATACCTTTCCCGGACTGAATTAAGAGCATTAATTGTTGGAATCCAGTTCAATGAGATTAATTTGGATGAGAGCGAAGCCGTGGAGAAAGTGATTAAGGATTTTGATAAAAGTCTAGACTCTCAAGTTGATTTCAATGAGTTCATGACTGGTATTGAGAGATGGCTCGAAGAGGCCAGGAGTGCAAAAGTTCTAAAGCATGATGGTCCTGATACAATCAAGTATTTAGATCATTTTCACGAGGTATGTCCTTTCTGGTAAACTTTTCTGGAAGTTGCGCAGCTATTGAGATTGTGACTAATGGAAATCTTGTCACAGCAAACAAAAAGAGAACACGATCTTTTGGGTGACCAAAGTGATGAGATCGTTGAGGGCGTCGAGAATCCCAGATCGACCTCAATTAAAGCTGCTTTGTTATTGCTGCTGGGAACTATTATTGCAGCTGTATTTGCTGATCCTCTTGTAGATGCTGTTGATAATTTCTCAAGTGCTACAAGCATTCCTACTTTCTTCATCTCATTTATTGTGCTGCCATTGGCCACCAACTCCAGTGAGGCAGTGTCTGCAATTATATTCGCCAGCCGGAAAAAGTTAAGATCTGCCTCATTGACATTTTCAGAGGTTCACTTCTTTCTCAATTCTCACATATTCTTTAGATAGTAACCATGATTTGAAAGGGCAGAACCTAGACATACATAACTATGGTATTTCTTAATGTACCTGACCTCTATATTTTTTCCTTATTGCAGTTATATGGAGCCGTAACTATGAACAATACCTTGTGCCTGTCAGTCTTCTTGGCACTTGTTTATGTAAGAGGACTGGTTTGGGACTTCTCGTCTGAAGTTTTGGTTATATTGATTGTGTGCATTGTGATGGGAGTCTTCGCCAGCATTCGCACCACTTTCCCCCTCTGGACGTCTTTCTTGGCTTTCCTGTTGTATCCTTTCTCTCTGGCCCTCGTGTACGTCCTTGACTACGTCTTTGGTTGGTCTTAGATTCATTTGGTTTCAAGCTGCAAAATGTTGATTAATGTGGAAGCCATTTTTTTTGGCGTTTTATCTTTACTTTTGAGACTATATCTGTTGTCTTCACAATTACTGTTGATTATAGAAGTGAAACTATCGTAACCCTAAATCCTTTATCCAAACTTGAGACGGGATACACTCGAGCAAAGTTAGCGTAAGACGAATCATGAAGAATGGTGCTTATAAGAAACTTCACATAGTGGAAATATCATTGAAAGGGTTACTGGGGACAGTGGTCAACTTGCTCAATCAAGCACAATTTACTCATCCAATAAACAAGTAAAATTAAAATTTACGTCTAAATCTCGCAGTAACTGGGTACAGTGACCAACTTCTAACAGCATATTCTGAATATGGAAAGGGTACCTTCTAAAACAACTTCCTCTTCCTGATCTTGAAACTGGAAGATCGAATAACATCGTCATCTGCTTGTAATGTTTCCCCGAGAATTTCCATGGACTCGGGTTTGGTAAAATAGGTGAATAGAAGGTAGATACCATCCAAGTAAGTGTTAGTTTCTCCTGCTTTGTTCTTCTTTCGGATGCTGTAGGCAAGTGGAATAACCCCTCTATTGAACACCTCAACGTACATGCCACCACCCGCAACTAGCAACTGCAAGGACAAATTTGATGCAGGAAAACGAGAAAAACAAGTCAAAAATTATCCTTGTTTCCACCATTGCCTAAACAATGTTTTTAAGTGTTCGACCATCGTTCTCAAATTTATCATAACACAACTTCCACTTTCCCTATTTCATAATTCGTATATCCCAAAGTGTAGTTACTTCTTTTTCCCTCTATTTAGACCTAGCTGTTAGTAGAAGTAGACATGTTCAAAACAGAAATGCTAGCGTTTTAGAAGTTTCCATTCATCCTAGATACTGATAGATAAGAAATCAAAGCCAGCCGAACTGAGTGATCAGTAATTAGAGTCGAGTCACCAGCCATAAATATCAAAAAGCTACATTATATAAAATAATATTGAGCTACCTCAGAGAAGATAAGTAGGTGTAGTTCTCTACCTCGTATATATTGAAAGAAAGGGTACAATGGAGGGGAACGATATGGCCTTACCTCCTACCAATTACACTAGGAAGACACGGTGTGGTTCAAGAATAACAAGAATAACCGGCTCGAAATCAGGGAAACAAATAAATTAGAGCATGTTTGGCTAAGCCAAAAAAAAGAAGCAAGTTTACTTTTTTTTTTTAAAGTAAAGAAGACCAAGCTATTGCAGAAGCTAGCTTTTGAATTAAAATTCGAAAAAAGCAGCCTATTTTAAAGAAAATGCTAGCTTGTTTGGGAAGAAAAGTTGATTAAAAGAACTTCTATGGCTGTAACCTGCAAACATGTTTGGCTAAGCTTTAAAAGTTACTTTTAAGCTCTTATATTAAGCTTAGCCAAACATGATCATGTAATCCAAATCTCTAATTTGTATTCCTTTATCTGCAGAACTAAACAATGAAAATGCTCCTTCAAAGGAGTCAAATTATTGAATACACACTCAATTGTTCCCAGCACAATTCAATTCCTACATTTCAAACTGTATACTACATTTTCAGTAATTATACAAATCCCAAGCCATAATCTATGTTAATTTTAATTTATAATTCCATTATAAATAGGAAGTATACCTCCTCATACTTCTGGGTAAAGGCGAGGCGCTCGTCTTCAGACATGTCGGGCCTTAGCACCACCATGGTCTCGTACTGGCGGAGGCCCGGTGGGCACTGGGGTTCCTCTTTTTCCTCAACATCCGGGAAACCCGACCCGGGTATGGCAGGCGGTGGGTTATCCGTGCCCGAAATATCTCGTTGAAATAATGAGATATCAAATTCAGCTTTAACCACCAGTCCTCTTGATCTAGCGAAGTAGTTCAAAGATTTACGGAGGTTTGTCTCCAAGAAAAACTGGGCTCTGCTAGAAAATGAAATTGTTGAATACGAAGAAAATTGAGGGTAATTGTGGGGCAATTTGGGAACTGTGAAAGCAGAGGAAATTAGGGAAGTAGAAGAATTCGCCATTGTTTGTGTGTTTTGAGAAGCTTTGAGCAGAGGCCGTTGGAAGATATAATACTCAAGGAGAGATAGAGATAACTCTTTAAAACACGATTTAAAAAAAAAAAAATAGCAACTTTACACGATTTAACAGCAGATGACTCTTGGGCTTTCGGCTTCGTAATGGGCTACAAGCGCTTCGATTCAAAATCATGGGATCAACTCGTGAAGTGATTCGGACTGGACTAGCGGCATGTTTGGCAAGGCTTTTAAAATGTCAAAAGTTGGTTTTGAAATTAAGTCCATTTTGTAGGACTTTTGCTTTTATTTCTTGTAAAAAGAATTCTAAAAAAGTCACCTTAATTGTTATTTGGAAATTAATTTCTAAAAGAGTTTCATCTTCTTAGAAAGCTTTCAGAGGAAATCACATTAAGTCACTTCTTTCAAAAACTCTTTTAACGAGAAGTACTTTTATAAAATTAATCAAATGAGTTCAAAAGCGCTTTTAAGTTCAAAACCTCGTTTTAGCTTCTCAAAAGTCATACCAAATGAATCTAGAAGCTGTAGAATGATTTCATCAATTTTGTTCAACAATTTTTAAATTGTTCAACATTACTATGTATTTTTTAATCTTTGTTGTTCCCTAGTTAATATTTTTTGGGGGGAAAAAAGAACAAATTATAAAAATCCATTACCATGCAGCACAATCCGCCTCTAGGTATTGGGCTGTACAACGCCACCTAAGAGTTAGGACAATTCGACTCACTTTTACATTCGTCGCCATTAATTATAGAAAATTAAACCCCACGAATAAAAGTGGAAATTACAGGGAATTAAGTTTTTTAAGTTCCAATTTCAAAAATCAAGTTTGTTTAGACAAAAATCAGGTGTTAATTCCACATTTTAATATTAATAATACTATCATAAAATTAAATTAATCTATATATCCACCCTACCACCACCACCACCACCAAATTTCACACCCAAACCTTAATTATATTTCGATCTCCCTTCTCTTTCTATATCTTTCCCTTCTCCATTCTTTCCCTTTACCACGCACTTCCATCGAAGGCACCGTCAATGTGACGCTCACGACGTCACCTGCAATGGCTTCGCTTTGAAAGCAGTGAATCATAGTGAAGTACGATGTGAGTGACTCGCGATGTCCTACTCTCACGTGGATTTCTCGTCGCCACTGCACCAGTTGGTGGTGATTTCGGGCAGCGGCGATTTGGTTCGAAGCGATGGTTGGCGAAGGATGTGTAATGGTGGACGAAGCTAATGGATTGGCATTCAATGGAGCTTAGAACGATGGTCTTTTATACGATAGTATGGATTGGGGTTGCCAGCAAATAAGGAGGTGTCAATGATAGTTGGTGGTTGCTATGGGTTGATGTGGGTGGAGGTCGTGAATGACAGTGAAAGATCAAAGAAAATGGCAATTGCATGAAAGATGGGGTATGGTATGGGTTTCTATTGGGTCAACATTTCGATTTTGGTGGAGGCTGTTGGTGGTTTGTTTGTTGATTTGGAGAGGTGATGGTGGAATTATGGTGGTCGACAATAATTCGATCTGGCCAGCGGAAGACATGACAACATGTGATTGTTTTGGAGTTGTTTTTTTCTCCTCTGATGTGCTGTTTAGCCGGAGTTTTGAGGTATTTTTTGTTAATGGTTTGTAAATGGTGGTGATAGTAGTTGTGGTGCAGGTGGTGATGGTGGTGGTAGTTGTGGTACGGCAATAGTGATGAGGTGATGCTGGTCACAAATGGTAGTGGTGGTTGTGAGGGTAAAGTTGATTGGTGTCGATCATAGGGTTAAGATGGGATGGGGTGGATTTGTGACCATCTATTGGTGTTGGGGGTGGAGTGGGATAAGGGTGTTTGTGACCAACTATTTGATTAATTTATGACTAATAAATAATGTGACCCATAAAATGAATAACATGTGATTAGTAAATAATATGTGACCTAAAAATGTGTGATTGCAGCTAAATTTGTAGTCGTGACTCATAATTTGTTAAGTTATGACCAATTAATTTTATAATTTGTGATCAAAAAATAACTTGTGATCATGAAATAAGTTGTAACCTATAAAATTTGTAATTTGATATCGAGAAATAATGTGTGATATATTAATTTGATAATTTGTGATCGATAAATAAATTATGATATTTTAAAAAAATTATTTATGATCAAAAAATTATGGGTATTCAATTAAATTGAAAATTTATGGATAATAAATTGTAACCTATGAAATTTGTTATTTGTGATCGAAACGTTCAATAATTGTGACTAGTAAATATCTCTAATCATAAATTGTATAGTATTGTACCTTAATATAATTAATTATAACTTGATTTTTGAAGTTTCAAAACTTATTTCTTAATTTTGAAATTGTATATTTTAATTACCTTAAATATGTAATGTTCCCCAAATAAAATTTCAAATTTAAGCCTGCCTGCCCCCTAAAAATCCCCAACAAGTCAGGCATAGGGGGAGCAGCTCCGTTCCCGTCCCGTTACAATCCCAACTTCGTTCCCGTTACAATCCCTAATTTGAAGGGAGACAAGACAAAATCATAGTCAGATGTACACAAGTGACATGTTAGTTTGTTGCCAATACTACCAAGCAAGTAAATGAATCAAAAAACATCAAAAGGTTTGCTTATACATAGCTTTAAACAAACAAAATTCTCTCATCTCTCTATCTTCTCCCTACTAATGTCAAGAATTCATCACTCCATATTACAAATGTATTCTCGAAAACTTTGAAAGGACGAACACGATCCATTTCAATGGAGACATCGTACACTGGCACAGATAAGATTGCCATAAGACTTGAGCAAGTCTCTATAGCTTTAGATTGAGATCAATCGTTTCTTGTTTTTCACCATTGCCATAGTCAAAACAACTTGATCCTTGCCCAATTTGTATCTTGGACGGGAAAAAGGTAAAAGGCGGTTGTTGGGTCAACCCTCGGTCTGGATCTTTGGCACTTCCCTAACAATGGAAAGGAAGTAAAAAACATAAACAAAAAGGAAAACAATGATGAAAAATGTCTTGTTCCACACCTGACTGTGAATGTATTCGAAATCAGATAACTCTTGCTCGTGATGGCCTGAACATGCGAACGGATGCTTATGTTTTGAGCTCAGAGGAGAGGAAGCAGCTGGAGGAGCCAATGTGAGAAAATCTACTTTCAGACCTCTATTTTCTCTAGTTACTTCATTTGGATTTCGCTCGAGTAGGGGACTTGGCGTCAAAGGGCCCTCTCTGAAAAAGTCGTTAAAGAAACACGGTTAGCATACTGCTTATAATCGAGGATGCTGATGAGCACAATGAGATTGGAGTATTTGATGGTGGAGAAACCTGCTGCATTTTTTAATGCTTGGTTCCATCTGTGTGGTGCATCCATTGCTACATGAACCAGATTCATCTGATCTCGAATTGGCGATTAGATGGGTGGGATGAAATTTGCCTTGGAAAGAAGGGGCTGGAGGAGTTTCCATAGAGAAGGGATATGACCTCTTTATGCCAACCATCTACATTTCGATCACAACCAAATTAAATTAGCTACCAAATATTGATAAGACCTTCGCTCGATCCTACTAAGAACGAAGAAGGGATATTGTAGTCCGTAACAATCTACCATTTTAAAAGGATCTACTTGGGAGAAACTGAAACTTAAATTGAATCACGACATAAACATCCACATTATGCTAGATCCCATTCGTCAAAAGAAAAATAAAGTCGCCTTGATTATAGTCGTAAATTAGAAAAGAATAAGCATACCTTCTCCTCCTCTGGCCAAAATGGTCGATAATTGTTGCCAAGATAACTTTGGTTTGAAGGGGGCTCCATCTGAAAATTTAGCACAGGCGATGATGAAATCCCTGAGGAGGCATTCACCTACAAATTGAATTTTTTCATCAATAAGTGAACAGATTAAATTATACATTGGACTAATCGTCTAACCATTGATGAAGAAGCGGGTGGCTGGAATTGATGCACACTTTGTTGTGCACTCGGAAGAGGCAAAAACCCAGGAGAGTTCGACTCATATGGAAAATTCGTGAGAGGTCGAATCGTGAATCTATGAAGATCTCTCCCTTCAAGATTGTACTCACCATTCCACAATTTAGACCAACTGCTATGCTCCAAACCTGTTTCCCCTCCACCCACATTCAATTGCTTCGATAATTGAACTGAATTCGGATGTAAAAACTCAATATATGGGATTGATTGGGCAAGATTATATGAAGAAGGAAGATCATTTGGTGATGGTGTGACTAAGGGGAATGAATTAGAAGAAGGTGAAACAATTGATTTGGCAAAAAGATTAGCTGCTAGTAAAGCTACATCATTTTTTTGTTGTTCTTCCAATCTAATCTTTTCCAGTTGAGCCACACCTAATCCTCTCTGTGGAACTTTTTTTTGCTTCTCCTGTTTCGATCTACCACCACCATCTCCACCGCCGCCACTGTTACCACCACCACTATAACTGCTCATATCCATGTTTTCTTCTCGACCCATTTTCCCTTTAAGCTTAAAAATAAATCTTGGAATTTAAAGGAGAACCCAAATGGGGTATTATATATGACAAACCATCCACCATATCCTCTACCATATTCTTGAAGATACACGAAATCTGAAAAATAACAAAGAATCTGAGGGTTTGAAATGAACCCAGATGGAAAATTTATTTAGAATTTAAAGAACTAAATCTCCATTCAATAGATTACACAAAATATATGGAATCAAGAATATCCCTCATAATTCAGAAAGATTACAAAAACCCATTAAAGTGAGAAATAAATGGGAGAGAATCTGAGTGGTTTCGGATTTTTCTCAAAACCCAGTTGTCTGAGCGACAGATCAGATAATTTATACTGAATTATGGAAATAATAACAAAGATTTTCAGAATTTAAACTTTTTAATGCGAATCCTAAGCAACCGATTTGAATAGTTTGACCCTCACTAAAAAATTCTAATTTTACGCCCAAATTCTCGCTCCATTCTTTCCTTTCTAGACCAACTCTCTCTCCATTTTAGAGCCCTTTGATTTTTCTTCAGCATAAAATCAATGGGGTTTTTCCTAAAGTAGCAAAGCGTGAGAGACAAGGTTTATTTGTCCATTTTTGCAGCAAATAAGGATATGTTTTTTTGTTGAGTTTTGAAGCTTTGCATGAAGTGGGTTCCATCTAATCCCACTGCATGTATTTCCTCATCAAAGAGTGGAGGTATGGTTCTACTTAAAAAGTAAGTATTAATTTATTAAGTCCATGTTTGGTCCAGATTAAAATCTGATTTTATTTCAAGTCAAAATCAAATAATCAATTTTAACCACAATTTTTATGGATCCCACAAGTTTTCAACCACACATTTTAAAAACTTCTATCAAAATTTACTAAAAATCTAATTTTAATCTCCACCAAACACGAAAAAAAATAACTTCTAAAAAATACACTTTATTCATTATTAGCTTTCAAGTAGCGCCACCCTGTTTCCACAGGTAAATAAAATATGTTCTATCAACCTTTTTTCTCTAATAAATATGTTCGTTACAAAGTTTGATGATCAAATGAAGTCCAACGTCTAACCCACTCAATCCAACCCACTAGTAGGTGGGGATCTTCTGTCGTCGCCATCGTCACTATCATTGATTTTGAAAATAATTTATTTTTCTTTATTTATTTATTTCCAACTCTTTAAAGGTTCTTGTTAAAAGAAAAATGTAGTTGATGGGATAGGGTGGCGACGAAGTTTGATTCTGCTTACTCTGCAAAAAAATAAAAATTACTACAGACTAACTACAAAAAGCATTATTTTGTAAACACAACACAAACTCTAGAATATAAAGGGAGAGATTATGAAGATGACCAAATGCATCATCAAATCTTGAAAAATAAATGCCAATGGATTTTGGCTTTCAAAATGGGCCCTCAAAAAACCCTCTAATACTATACTGCAAACTAAGCAAAGATTTTGTCTTCAAGAGGGCGACCACAACTTCGCCGCAAGGACGGTGGAGCCACCGTGGCACCACCTCTTTTGTCGTTTAAGATTCACAAATTACACACATAAAGCATCCATTCACAAGATTCTATTACCACATGTTCGGCTAAATTTGAAAATAAGTAATTTTTTTAACTCAAACATGGTGAAGTATTATATTAGTAGCATAAAATAAAACGTATAAACTTAGGAGGAGACTAGATTTGACCTCTCGTTTTCTATAAATTTCCTTTAAGGATTGCATTATTAAATTAAATAGTCTATTGAAAATGCTCTAACGTCCAAGGTTGATAATCGGCCTCTTCCGTCCGAAACTACTAAGCTCACTGGGTAAGAGATATACAGGCAAAGGGAAATTGGGGAAATGAGAAACTGTAAATTTATCATGATTAGACTGCTAAATCTATAATTTAGTGTTGTTATATAAAGAAATGTTTGCTAGCTCTTCTCTCGAGGTCCCGTAGCTCAGTTGGTTAGAGCGTTGGTCTTATGAGCCGAAGGTCGCGGGTTCGAGCCCCGCCGGGACCATCTTTTTATTTTTCAATATTAAAACCCTTCGAATATATTAACTTTTAGAGCTTGATTTTTCATTTAAGAAATCAAACTTCGTCTAATTCTATTGCAAATTTAGGTCGATGTTGACTTTAAAAACAAGTTTCGGTAAAGAGTGCCACAATTGCCGTGACATGACTATAACAGATAGAACAAGATTAAAGAAGAGTTACAAATTACAATTGTAATGTCGAGGGATTGAGATAATATGTATTCTTGTGCCCAATGTCAATGACAGAAGTCATGAAATATACTTCTGCCATAAGTCGTTTGGATTTCTTTCAAACAAGAAATTACTTACTTTTAACATCTGTCAATATCAGAAACCATTATATAGGTAAGGATTGCTTAGTTTACCATTCACTAGTTTTAGACGAGATGGTTCGACTCAAACATACCCTTCGACAGGGTTGTTACTCATGGATCTTGTCTTCTTCTGAACTGGGATTCTACTTTCTTCATCACTGTCACTCTAAATGGCATTCAAGAGATTTCCCAGTTTAGACCTTCTGTTATGAGTTATGGCAATGTAAAAATGACTTGAAGCTGAACTTATTCTTGCCCTTTGGGATGATACTCATCAGCCATTAAGAAGTACCAACAACCATCAAGCACTCGTCACCATCTCAATATAAACAATGCTTTTCTTTATATTTTTCCAAAGGTGTAGAACAGTTTCCAGTTATGCTAACTTTTAAAGAGACTGAAGATTTGCTGGGTAGGGACCAGTATTTGATGGGCAAGTATCATAGTTAGAGGAATTAATGGATAAGTAAAATCTTTTACTTATAAGGAAATAAGTAATTTATGCAAACACGTTAAAAGATAACAAGTCATTGAAAAGTAAGTTTGGGTAACTTCGAGTTCAGACGAACAGATGAGCCCACTTCAACAGACTTCTAGGTCTATAACCTTACTCAGTTTAGTACATGTTTGGTAGAGTAGTGAATAAGATTTAAGCTTCTTATTCTTCCTCAATACCAACAAGTGCTATCCAAACCCTCCCAACCAAACGTACCATTTGATTAGGTCAAGGTGAATGGAGCTTTCATGAGCAAAATTCAAGCCAACTTCAAGTGGTAACTTATACTGCATCTAGTAACAAGAGTTAAAAAATCATTCTCAAACTTAATTATTTGCCCTTTCACGACATTGTTAAGAAAAGACCTTGAAATGAATGGAGACCGACCCAATCAGGACTGCTCAAGCCTAGTTATGACGCTAAGCTGAATCAGTTCGATAAGAATAACAGCTATCACAAAAATAATGAGTAGGCATCAGTAGGTAAGATTTAAGATGCTTGAAATGGCTCCCGAATAAAGATAAGTGACACTTATATGCCGGTTCCACATCGAAAGATGAATAGTTCTTAGGAAACAACCCTAATTTTCATGGAAAATGACTTCTATCACAATGCTCCCTACAAGTACAAGCAGGGATGGACATAAAAGATCGGTAGTTCTTTCTATTCTTTTTCCTGGCCTAAGAAATTTGATGAAGGTATGAACTGTAACATTTATAAGAAGGCAGGCAGACAATCAATAAATCACAATATTCTCGAATTGACCATTTCCAAAACAAAGGACACAACCCAATTTATTGTTCTTCTCATTAATTCAAGAAAGCAACAAACAGCTAAAATCAGTAATGCCACCGCAAAATAACACCCGATTTGACAACCAGGTTTGGTCCAAATGAAGTAGATATGAAGTCATATTTCATGAAAAACACATCTTCCTTAAAATCCTAAATTCATTGCCCGATAATTCATAGAAGAGTAGGAGCAAAACAAACAGAGAGTAGCGGCAGAACACGTCTAACAACAAAAAAAGAAAGTAATAGAACGGCTTGAAACAAAGTTGAGCTACTAGCTCACTCAGACAGTAAATACATGAAACTAAGCACTAGCATTAGATAACTAAGTAGAATAGCAAACCGGGATCGAAAAATCTGAAAAGGCCCTCAGAATTCTTCTTCCCACGGCCGTGGCCATCGGATCCAACTCACCAAAGTACCTCCCCTTTGGTTTTTCAGAACCAGGAGCAGCAAAAACTAGGATAGATTGTATTCTCCCATAGGCAAAATTGATAAATTCCTGAAAATTCATTCCAATGTAACGACATACATTATTCTTGACTAAAAATTGGCAGAAAAACAAGTTAACACTGAAAAAACTGAAAAATGGGATTAAGTATATTTTACCTGTCAATGCAAGAGAGGATTCTCTGTTTTGTGAGTTTAACTCAATGGCGAGAATCAGAGGAAGCAGAGGATGGCTTTTCGGAATAACCATCGTGCTCCTCTTCATCACCTCGAATTCGTGCAGGAATATGAAACCCAGAGAATCCACCCACTCCTGAGGCAAATCCAATGCCAGGAAGCGAAGATGGATAAATGGGAAACACTGCAGGATGGTTCTGCTGATGTTGGCTATGATCAGCCGTAGCAATAGCGCTGGCGGATGGGTCCATCCAAGCACGAACCGAAGGTGAGTTACTGGACTGAAGGGGTCCCCTCTGAGAAAGAAACTGGTTTTGGACTAACAGCTGCTGCAACAGTGGCTGAGGCACTGATGGAGAATTAAACGAGTATATAGCTGCTCCACCACTCCCAGTCGTGGTGTCTCCACCGGCATTCCAAGCTGCAAGTCTCTGGAACCGGCTGATTTCAGACATCTCCTGGTGTTGTTCGGTCCAGCCAGCAGTGCCATCAAACCCCAACGGAGTGCCACTTAGTAGGACTTGTGCTTGTGATTGAACATGTGTTTGTTCATTGTGGTGAATGGGATTTTGATGCTGCTGAGGCTGTTGTTGGTTATGGTGGTGGAGCAAAATTGGATCTTGAAATGACTGCAAAGAGAGCCTTAGATCTTGGCTCTGGCTATTGGTTCTTGACAGCAAATCAGAAGTTCCAAAGTTCTGAAACTGCATAGCTGAGGAACTGGCCTCGGCCGAAGCACCCATCGGGAAGAAGGACTTGATAGTATCTGCAATAGCATCGGAGTCCAACGAAGGGGGCAGAAAGTTCACGTTCAATTTCGAGTTCGGATTCACATTACCCCTCTGGTGCAAGCCTTGCTGCTCAGTTTCACCTCCCAGCATTGTCATTGCCCTTTTACTCGAAGGCCCTGCAATATTAGTGTCCATCTGGCGCTGTGATTGTTGCTGGTGGTTCTCGTCAAAAAGTTCCTGTGCATCTTGCTCAAAAGTCGCATCTACTGACGAACCAGTGGTGGGTTTCCAGGCCGGCAGTTGCGCCAGCTCGTCAATGGCTGCCTGGGCCTTCTTTATAAGCCAATCCACCGCCTTGCTCGGGCGGTCAAAACCAAGGCGGTCCTGTACATCATAGAACTGAATGGCAGTATGAGCAGCGAGTCGAACACGGCGGTCCCTTGGTCCTTTAGAGGTACAGACTTTACTGTGCCGATCTTTTCGTCCTGTGGACCTTATAATATGACCGCCTTGAACTTCCACTATCTCGCCGCCTGTGTTTCTCAATCTTGACAACATTTGGCGGTGATGAGAATTTTCCCCCATTTTCTCAGACAAACTTGCATGTTCTCCGGCCGGCTCCAGTGATGATGAAGACGAAGGATGGTATGAACGTTTCTTTGTTGGCTGCGGTTGTTGCTGCAATGCTATTTCTTCTAAACTAAAAAAGACTGACGGCTGTTTTTGTTGGAAAAATTCTACAGAATGATGGAGATGTTGGTGTTGATTACCATGGGACAGCGGCGATACTGGTTGTGGTTGTTCTTCCTCCTCTTCCTGGTGGCGGCGGCGCTGGTATTTTTCCTCTTCCTGTTCTTCTACATTTCTTGAGAATCTAACAACTTGGGATGTTTGGTTCTGGTTCGGATAAAGATGAGGATTCCTCAGAGGATCCAGACTCAGACCCTTGTTTTTTTCCTGTTCCAGCTTCTTTTTTAAACAACTTTTGCTTATTTTCAATGAATGGCTTTATTTTGCTGCTGCTTCTCACTCCTCCTCTTTCTTCTTGCTTTGTTTCTGTAATATCTGCTTACCCCAAAAGTCTCTGCCATTCAACCTTCCAAATTCCATCACTTTAAACAGAGAGAGCACTCCCCACACCAAAAAGCCTATAACAATCTAAATTTTCAGCCTAACCCATCTTCTTCATCCTGCTTTTTCACTTTTACACAGCTTTTAATAATAGGCTAACAGTACGTACTCTATCTATTACTGTAATCTGTACTGAATATAAAGAGAATTCTTGATTTATTAGGCTAAAATCAAGAATCCCTCTTCTCCTCCAGTACACTATAATTTTTTGTTTAGTCAATGAGACGGGTTTTGAACCAAGAAACAAGGACAGTTTTTTTCAATTGGCAGTGTTTGGTCAGAAAGGAGATTAAAGATTTCTGTGATCTCATCAATGGCCTCTGCACCTGCTGTTTTTTGTGCAGTCTACACAAACACTAATACCAGAACCAGAGAACACCACCAATTCTCTATCTTTCTTTAACTAATATTGCCTACTTTGTTCAAATTTTCTTCAATCTAAATTCCTTCCCCATTGGGTTCTCTCTCCAAGATTTTTTTTTAAGTTTCAACTTCTTAGTGATAAGACTTGGTTATGAGTTATGACTTGAGGGTGTGGGGGTGGAGGTGGGGTATAGAGGGACAGATACTCCAAAAATTCCACCACCATCCCTCACTGAAAATGACCTTTTACAGCTTTTTGGGTTTTTTAGCTTCCTTTTTTCATTTCTCTCTTTATCTTTACTGCTTCACTTAAAAAGTAACGAGATCATCTTTCTCTCAAATTTCCCTCTCCGACCCAGCTTTTCTGGTTTGTTTGATTATTGTGAATGGTATCTATTCATTTCATTTTAACTTTAAGAGGTTGTGCATGGTATAATCTTTGCTTTCGGGCTTTGTACCACCGTATCATCTATATATATCTCTATTATCTTTTTAATGAGGTTGGCGAACATCTTATTAACAAGTCTCTGATATGTGGAGATCTCGACGTTTTTTAATCCAAGAGGCATCACCTTATGGCAATTGAGACATGTGTCTGTTATAAAGGACGTATGCTCTTCATCGACAAGGTACATTGGGATCTGATTATAGTCTGAATAGACATTCATGAAACTCTGTCGTTCGTGCCCAACTAGCTGATCTATTTCTGAGAGTGGAAAACTATCTTTGGGGCAAACTTGATTGAGATTAGAAAAATCTACGTATATCCTCCGTTTACCATTATGTTTTTTAACAAGGACTGTTAGATTCCCACTTCGAGTAAATTAATTCTCGGATGAAACTATTGTCAATCAGTTTATTCATTTCATCATTCAGGGCATCATACCTTTCTGGATTGAGACCCCTCCTTTTATATCGATGAGTGGTAGTTTTAGGATCAATCTTTAAATAATAACAACTAACTTTTAGGTCGATATCGACAATGTCCTCATGCCTACATGCAAAGATATCCAAAGTTTCACATAAGAAGCGTTTCAATTTTTCCTTAGCTTCCGTTGGCAGATATCTTCCAACGGCAAGGATTTAGAGAGGTCTTGGGGATCAACTGGAAAACCTTCCAACTCTTCTACAGTGGCTATTTGAGGTTCACAATCAATGATATAAGGATCCAGTTCATCTAACTTAGTCGCTTCTTCAGCAGCCCTCCCTTCTTCAGTGGCCCTTATTACTTCTGAGACAGCTTTTTCTTCTAAAGCGTCCCCCATTTCGACGAATTGCCCTTATTCAAGGGCGTCGTTCATATCAGTTTCTATCAAAATTACATTGACGTCTCTTGGTTCTGCCTTTCTAAGATAGTTCAAATATAACTCTCTTGCACTCATTTGATCACCTCTAACAGTGGTAATGCCATTTTAGTAAGGAATTTAATGCACGAGTGGTGAATGGACGTAACAGCCCATAACTCCTTTAACGCTGGTCTTCTTAGTACCTCATGATAAGCAGAACGGTTGTCCAATACCAAAAACTTCATAAAGTGATGAGCAATCATTGGTGTCATTCCCATCTCCATTGCTAAAGTCATTTTTCCCCTTAGGATATGCTATTGCCAGTGAAACCACACAAGGAGAAGCTCATAAGGATTAGGTCATGGTCCACTTCCATTTTATCAAAAGTTGCCTCAAATATGATATTGAACGAACTCCCATTATCCGCTAACATTCTTTTTAGGTCATTTCATGCTACAACGACCTTACCACCAAGGCATCACAATGTGGATAATGCAAGCCAACTGCATCGTCTTATGTGAAAGTAATAGGTTGTACACCTCTCGTCAACTGTTGTTGATTATGAAACTTGTCATTGGGGAACCTTGGCTTCCCTTGCATAGTTCCTTTGAATATTTCTAGTTCCCCTCCCCCCCACAACATACGGGCCTTCAAAGATTATATTAATCTCTCGAATAGGTTCGTGGCTAGTGATAGTTTGAGGACTCCTCCTTTGCCTTTGACACTTCCCCTAGGCCTCTTCCCATCGTTTTCTCACCTCCAAGAGCGTCATTCTGAATGGGATGTTTGACCTCAGTTCTCCTAGGTTGTCGATCCTGCTTAGGAGGCACATCTCCTCGTGGGAATCTATTCTTTATTTGATTATCAGGTTATGGATGTAAGGCAATATCCATATAGTCAGCTATGTTATGGCTATAGGAGTGGTGGTAGGTGCAGTAGTGTTTTGCTCCATTTCTAGGTTCAAAACTTTGCCATCTACCACTTCCTCTTTGGGGAAACTGTTGGTTGGACCTTCCTTGGCGTGTCTCAACACTGGGGTTAACTTTCCGACCTGGTGTTCCATCAAATGAGAGGTGAGGTATCTTCTTCATTGTCTTTGAGGAGGTGGGATTCTCCAATTCGCCCTATTAATATGATCATTCAATTCTTCATTGATAATCTTGTGCCTTATCATTTCCAGTAGGGCATCAAATTGGTAGGATCCCTGTTTTGCACGTCTTTCCAAAAGAGAAAATTCATGTCCAGCCATTCCCTCAAAGTTGATAGTGCTTCCTCATTGATAGCTTGTGCACAGTAGGTCATTTCATTAGTAAAAAACAAGAACATTTTCAATGACTCTCTTTGTTGCTGCCTCATATATTGGAAACGATATATAGGCCATTCACATTCCTTACTAATCACAAAGCACTTAAGAAAATTTTTTTTGAAATCTAGCCAACTTCTGATATTTCCTTCTGGAAGTTTGGTGTACCACACTTCTGTCGCCCTGCTTAGAGTCAAGTGGAAGGCTCTATACTTTACGGTATGAGTTGAACCCCTTAGACTCGTATAGGTCTTGAAGTTGTTAAGGTGCTTTGCAAGATCACCTCTTCCATCGTACTTGGGAATCTTAGTAAGCACGAAAAGGCTTGGGACACGGGAGTCTGTAATTCCCTGGGAGAATGGTAATTCCTTGAGCTGCGTTTGTAATTCACTTGCGAAACTAAGGAAGAGTCGTGAAGGAAAGTATTTCCTTGAGCTATGTTTGGAGGATTGGGTATGCTCCTTGGTTTTGCATATTCCTAAGCAGCTTTTGCATGGTAATGTTCTACTGGGTAATATTCTTCATGTTTGCGACTATGGTGGTCAACTCCATGGTGAGTCTAGCAGCTATTCTGGATCCACCTCGTCGATGCTACTGAAGAAATCGATGGCGGGCTATATAAGCAGCATGTGAGGGTTTCCCTTCTTTAGAGTGTTTCCTAGCCCTCCGAGGCGTTGATTCTTCTTCTTCCGAACTCATGGTAACGTCTTCTTTCCAAAAGAAACAAAAGTGTTTAAGTATCAGCAATATGATCAAAGATGATTGCATATTAATGAACGATCACAAGTAACTCAACCAAAGTAAAAATAATCTAAACTCAAGCAAAAAGTATGAAATAAGCAAGAGAGAAGATCAAGTGCAGTTTTAAGTATAAAGAGTTGCATTAGCTTCAAATGTTATAAGAGTTGCTTATTTATAGAGTTCTGACCGAATTGGTAGCCATTGGATGAGAACTACGTGGCCTCAACTCTCAGGTCGAAACCTCACATCACTCAATCTGCTATGCATTTAATACATGGACAACAAGTCAGCCATCCTATATCTTAGACCGACAATCCTGACATTCATTATTACAAACGTTACATCAATCACTTCTAAAGATTGGTCACAGATCCTCTAAAAGATAGCAATGGCTTCAACCAAAGGGGGTTTCGGTTGGAGGTTTTCACTGTGAAGAGCTTCGGGATAGAGAGTTTTCGGCTTTTTCTTTGACTTTCTTACTTCGACAAATTGGGATCTTTGTTGACTTTATCAGATCTGACTCATATCTCCACGTGGACAATGACGTGGTTTTCACTTAGAGCCTCAACGGTAAGGCATAACAGAATACCTTTTTTTACTAGAGTAGTTACATCTTTGCCCATGAGACATATCACGTTGCAACAAACTAAGCAAAATAGGATAAATCTAAATGTACATTCTTGTAGACATTAAGGATGACATTTCCCCATGTGTCAAAATCTGGCTAGTGATGTGAAATGATGTTGTAAAAATCAATGGCTATGATGGATGTCATGTTAAAGGATGTCAAGCAGAGTCTGTTTGAGCCCCAATTTATTGTAAGAATGCAATTTGAAATAATAGATTGATGGATAATGTATGGTTAAAAAATACGAAAATGTTTTGAATTTACGTGAAGAGTGTGTGGTTAAAAACAAGAGACAGAAATGTAATCTGGAAATAATGAGAATCAAATAAGGGCATGTAGCAAGTTTGAGGAAAATATCATATAAGGTCAGCACTCTATCTTGTATTTTCTCTTTATCATGCCTTTTCCAACGCAATTAAGCCATGCATTAGACTCCTCGCCTAGAACATTATTATTTTCGAGGCGATACATCATCTATCGATGCAGTGCATATCTGAGGTGATATGTATCTATTGTAAGTCTCGTCTTGGTCAAGTTGCACAAAGTATATTGCATAAAATGATTGATATGATAGTTCCATAGCGATAACGTCAAGTCAGAACATAATTTTTCAGCCTATATTCAGATTATGGAAGCCACGAGCCTATGATAGTTTTTTATTAACACAATTGAACAAGACAAGTGAACCGTTGATGAGGCCATTTGTCAATCATCCAGAAGGACCTCTTCTACTTATAAATATTGAGTTATCTCCTTCGAATGTAAGTTTAATATTTGGTAATTCTTGCACAATAAGCATACTTTCAAACATCGTCTGATTTGAGCGTTAGAATGCGCATGACCATCGTACTTCGTCGAAGCTATGATCCATGCAGTCTGACATGATTGTTAGTACGCATATAACATTCATGTGGATCGAATACAAGTTGAAATATGTTGACAATTATATCTCGTCGGATTAGGAGATCAACAAATATAATATTTTTTAGTCATATGACCTTGTCATGCATAGGCTGCACTCAACCTCCTTGAAGCGCCCAATTCGAATTCTAAGTTTTTTTCTTTTAATAACTTTTCCTCTATATTAATTAATAGAAAGTTGCAAAAATTTACCAGCCGCATGCCAAGTAGTGCAAAAAGCGAATCATCTCCTGAGGACCCTATCTTTGGTCACTTTGAATATGTTCTGTGTGACTTATGCTTAAAGAAACTCAAATATGCGACTTATTTTTTTAATGTGGACTCATCCATGTTCAAAATAAGCTAAAAAAAACTCCACACTCAGAACTTATTTTCTAATCTAAGTCACACCAATCATGGTCTTTAAAGCCAAATAATGAATTGTCCAAAATGGATTGTTGATCCAACCAAAGTGTAATTCAAATGCTAAGTTTGACCATGACCACGATGATGAAGATGTAAGTAGACTGATTCGCTGAAAAAGATTGTACCACAGAAAAAGTGATGACATATTAGTGAACTCAATATGATGCTTTCTTCTTCCCAAAAAATACTTAACCCTAAAGTGAGAGACAAGTATTCAACTAGAATTATTTTGGGTTTAGTCCTTTTCAAAACATTGATTGGCGACATTCGAAAAAAAGAAAAAAAAAAACTTACCGGGGGTGTAACAAAATATATATTAGTTTGAGCAGAATTGATATCCAAAGTACGGATGCTTAGCATCGACGACATGACACACTACCTATTGTAACCAACCATGTGTATTTAATTTTGTAACCAATCATTATTTCTCACTATCTATTGTAGTGTGTCATGTCGCTCGAGTGTGTAGCATAAACGAAGTACCGATACTTAGGAGATCAATTCGGTCAGTTTAAGTATACATTATAATAGCTTATGGGCAGTTTAACGTAAATATTTATACAATATAAAAAGTGATTTTTTTTTTCTTTTTTTTAGAATACGTGATTAAAAAGAAATAAGTTATGAGTCAACATACAAAAATATTTTTTTTCGAAATGTGTGATTGAAATAAGTTCAAAGATAAATGAATTTTAAAGAATTTATAAACTACATCACTTCTCCTAAGACTCGTGGCAATTACATAGACCCCCCTCTATTTTCAAATTTATTGATTTATTTATATTAGATATCTTAATGGAAAAGTATTCCATAAGAGATGTCATGCACACTAATCAAACCAACCTTGTAAAAGTTGGGTTGGAGAGGGATAAGATAATCTTGTTACTTTTAAAGTGAAGCACTAAAGAGAAAGAGAGACGGAAAAAAAAAAAGCAAAAGAAAAGGCTAAAAATCACAAAAATCGTAAAATGTCATTTTCTAGACAGGGTCGTGGAACCAAATAGTTATCATCATATGCATTGATCTAATCCAAAGTTGTGTCTTTTTCATACACGAAAGATATTTGGGTCGTCTAGTCTCCTCATTTTTTTACAATTAGTCATAAATCATAATTTACGAGTTTGCTTGATGGTTAATACGACGCGACGTTTTTGTTGATTCATTGTACTGTTATTCCTCGAGCTACTTGGACTCTATATCTCTGCTTTTATTCGATTTAGTCACATTTTTTAGTGTAAAAATATCATTTTGGCCCTTGTTAATAATTGATGACCCACAAAAAAAATATTCTAAAAACGGTTCCCAATAAAAATGTCTACCTTAAAGGTGTCACTTGTTACTAAAATTTGACAAAATTCTTGAATTGGGAGACAATTAGATTTGTCGTGTACAGATTTCATTTGCCCAATCTAGTAATTAAGAAATGTACAAATTTTGAGGCTTTTATTCCTCCATTTTGTTTAGAGCATTGGACCTATGCAATTTTATAGCTACAAACATTCCTTTTTAAATTTAATATTATCCTCGAACCACTCAAATTCTCGATAAAATAACGTTTAAATCATTACGTGTAAGGTTCAAAAATATTTCAATTCATATACTAGAGATCTGTGTTTATGAATTGAAAGAAAAAAGTGCGCTTTGATACATACTCTACGAATGAATACTATAAACGACTAATATTTATTTTACAAAGTGTGGCACATAGTATCATAATCAATATTATAGAGTTGATTACAAGAATATTGCTTGCATAAAAGATTATCTAAAGTATTATATACTTGTTTTCCTTTTTAATTTTCAGGGTTCTTGTGGCAAAAATATAGCATTGAAAAAGTTGAATCGAGCTATAACTATCTCATTTGAAAATCAGTTGGCAAATTAGAAGATTCATTCTTGAATTGAAGAGTCATATTGTTTCTCCCTAACAATTCCTTACTCGACATGACACTCTCATGACTCGAATTTTGACTGTGGCTCAATATCACTTGTTGGATCGGACTTTTAATCGTCTTATGTGAAAATCAATTTCGTCTAAGAAAGAAAAACTAAACCTTTTATAAGATTTGACCAAGCGACATTGTTGTTCTTCATGAAATGTATATAGATATATTTAATCAATAAAATTTAGGTTATATTGGAGATATTTTTTAGACCAAAATGGGTCCAAGTGTCTGAAACTTTTAGATGGACTTGGGGTGCATGTGCTGTGTAGGCCCGGCAAATATGAAACGGGTCTCTCTCATGATAGTTGCATTTTATGCGAAAAAAGAAAATAATAATAATAATAAGATTTTGTTAAGCTTCAAATCTTGTAAATAATAAGCCAATGTGAAGAAATGAGTGTTTATATGGTTAAGGGATAGAATTTCACATCGAATAAAGATGAAAATATAGATCAATTTATAAAGGTTTGGATTACTCCTTTTAATAAGGTTGATCTTTTAAGATGGAACCACAAATCTTAACATGGTATCAGAGCCCGATAAACTTCAACGAGCGATCCGATCCGATTAAGACTCGAAAAAATTGAGCACACGGATTTCAAGATTGGTCCGCTCAAATGAGTCGCTATCTTGCGGGGGCATGTTAAGAGATAGAATCTCATATCGAATAAAGATGAAAACATAGACCAATTTATAAAGGTTTAAACTACTCATCTTAATAAGGTTGACCTTTTAAAATGGAACCTCAAATCTTAACACCTATAAAGTTTCTTCTTAATAGATTTGTCCAAGGCAAAAGAATGGATGTGACCAGTCACGCGCACTCAAATTTCTTATACTTAAGAGGTTAGATTTTCACTCATCAATTTGATACGACACATGATCAATCATTGAGATTTTATTAGCAATAGACAAAAGTTCGACATAGTCAAATATCAAATGAATAATCGTCCGTTTAGTTATACGCATTCTAGCTGAAGTCCAAATCATATTATTGAAGGAGTTTCACTAATTAGATTTTGACATCGATAATAATTAATGTATGTTAAAAAATTATCACGTGAGACTCAACATATCATATAGCTTTTACTAACGTTAATTTTATGGACACAAGGAAATAGATCTCACGATCGAACTCTAATCCGTTATTGCTCGCCACTACTAATAGGGTCTCGGATGATTTCCCTTCCTTTTAGCTAATTCAATGTTTCAATTCACTAAGTTTGACAAGTTCAAAGAGGGCAGGCTAGCCACTAAGCTTGGATATGATTTTTTTGATAGGATATCCATGGATCATAGACGGTATCTCCACATGGCTTTTTGCCTCTGAAAGCGTACTTCTTCTCAATGTCCGGACATCGATCCAATACATTCTTTTCGATCTTGTAACTAGGGTATGGTACACTAAACACAATCCCAATCTCATTGAAATGAAAAAAGGAAAGTACAAACAACCACATCAATCCAGTGGGATACCATTCATCTTCCTCTATATCTCTAAATTGTTGATTGACAAGTTGGATGAACGCACCAAAGAAAATGTAGGTGGTAAACACTTATTAAGTGCATATCAGCATCATATTGAATGAAAGAGTGAAAAAATTTCATGTACCAGACGTTACAATAAAGATCCGATCGAGTCGGTCGAACAAGATGGGCACATAATTGTTTTATGTAATATTTACTCAACTACTCAAAAGAAGTACACATAAAAGGGAATTTTTTTGGTAAAAAGGATAAGAAATGTGTACTAAAACATGGCTTACATTAGTGTAGCTTTATGGAATATGATAATTGTTTGTATGAAAAGGGCATGCGAGGAGTCCTAAAGGCGCTCAGTCATTTTCATGTGCTGTGGGATAGTGATATCAAAATAATTATATGCCTTATTGCTTTTGCTATTGTCTCCTTTAGGCAAAGCCTTTACCTTTCATCCATTTGCATGTGTTGTTTCTCTAATTTCTCCACTTTGTCTCTTGATTATATGTCCCCACTCTTCACAACCATTTGTCTACCTAGAGAAATATTTTTCTTATTTCTCGATCAAGTAAATTTTAAGTGTTTGTTTGATCGTGCTTTTGAGTGTGTATAAATTATGTGTCATACGAAATGTATGAATAATTGGAATATGTATAATTATTATTATTTTTAATTTTTCTTTAGAATGTTCGTATTTCAATTGATAATTGGAGGTAACATTGACGGACCGAACACTTAAAAAATTACACTTCAAGCATCGTAGTCATTCTCCTTATTTCCATATGTTTCAGCATTCCACGACAAAATTCACGATATTCGACTCTCATGCCAACTGAGCAAGTTGATCGAGTTGAACAAATAATATCCCAACTTGCTCAATTTCACGATGTAGACAAGCTGGTGTTAAGTATGAGTTGACTCGTTACTTTAATTGAATATTACTTTTAATAGAGACGAAATAAAAAGTTTTTATGTATTTTTAGGTTAAATAAATTTGATTTTGGCAAAAAAAAAATGACTAGAAAAAATTTCTCGTTTTGTTAAAAAAAAAAAAAGGTTCACTATTGAAAGTGACTGTTACTTGTTTTGGCATGTAATGATATGCTGCTGTCGAGTGACACTTCCCAATTGAGTAAATTCTGATTGGACAATTGCAATTAATTAGTTAGTAAAATAATTTACTATAAGTAAAAAGTGTTAACTTTTAAGCGATATTATTACTTATTTTTTTATTTACTTTTGATTATGAGAAGAGCACGTGTATTATTACTAAAAGTATGGTCTAAATCATTGAAACGAGCAACTAAATATCATTATTTTTAAGTAAACTTTTTTCCCATGGTGTCGGAAGCGATTAATTTTTAACTCCGGTTCGATTTTAATATTTTAATTCAAATTGGTGGACCAATTAGGCATGAATTAATCGTCATAAATAATAGAAAGTTGGATTTTTCTATCTTCTATCGCATTGAATTTACCCAAAAAAAAATGTGAACGTGGCCATTTTAAATCGTGTAGGATTAGGGTAAACCGTAAATGAATTGATGGGCAAATTAGTAATTCTCTCTTCAAAGTAATGGGCAAAATTGGAAATGAAAATTCTTGTCCTCGAGGGGGGTGTTGGACCTGTGAATTGTCACTTTGATGATTATTTGAACACAATTTCATAAAGTCAAAATATCATAATTTGATTAAAATCTGATTTAAATATGTGTTTTAAATAGTAATTTTTGGAAACTATGTGGTTAAAAATTAAGAAATTTTTTTCGTAATGGTTGTGGATTTGAGGTGAAGGTGGCGACGGTTGTGGTGGATTGTTTATTTGAGGTGACGACAATGATT